>JBBMOJ010000786.1:0-12019 GCA_038090695.1 Sclerotinia spermophila | reverse complement strand
AGATCTCTAGACACTTCCACGTGACCCTAGAGGCAGCTCCCGTAACATATATATAGGGAAAAATACGAATGCTTTTAGATATGTTTTATAATACTTACACTATCAACCTCCGTATAGAGTAGTAATATTTTAGACTTTTTATTAGTTGGAGAGTAAATTTACTCATCGTCATCCGAAAATTGTCTCGAAAGAAATATTCTTCCTTCCTCTATTTATTCTCCACTCAACACGAATATATCCCAGTTATATAACTCTCGATAGGAAATAGAATAATAAATTGTTCTAATCGATGACTTTTAGTTTACAGCCTGTTACTGTTATAATAGTAAACATTGAAAAAGATATAAAATATAAGTTTCCAGGTTGTACCTCTATAGTTTGTAAAGTCATAAGAATATTTTCAACTTAATTTACTTATCACCAAATCCCGTGACAAAGATCAAAATCCTAAAAATGAAGGGGGTAAACTCGGGTATTAACGGATGGAAGCTTTGAAATTTTCATTCTATGAATCAATCCACTCACCCCACTCACTACCTTTCCAGCGACTAAGAGCAAGTAAACTAACTAACTACAACTAATTACTCCAACCTATCAACTTGCTTGATTCAACAAATCTACCCCACTATTTTCACGCACATCCGGTGGAGTTTAGATACATATACGCAGACGCCACCCTTACCTCCAGCAAATACGTTTCATATAAAACTGGCCTGCTGGCCCAATGGCAAGGCGCTTGACTACGAATCAAGAGATTGCAGGTTCGATCCCTGCGTAGGTCAAAACGGGACTGGTCCTTTTGCTATTTTTGCACATCTTTTTTGTGATGTATTGAGATGTCTGCTAGACAAGCAGGAGGGAGATGGAGGATGTGAAGAATTTTTTGGGGGTGGGGGCAGGTTTGGTGTGTTTGGTTTGGTTTATGTGGGGGGGAGGAGAAGGGCTTTGTTTGCTAATTTCTTTGGGGGGGAGGGGAGAGGACTGGAAAATTCTGGTGTGCTGGTGATAATTGTGGGTAGTTCCTCCCCACTCTAATATATTTCAACACACTCGTATTAGAATGAACGAATATAATATTATAAGTGAATATAAATCAACACTTATATAATATACCAAAATTTATATAACAAAAAAAGTTCAAAATATTAATGATTTAGTAGCAAAATCCAATAATTTTTATTTATAATAATAACCTAATACTTTCAAATTCGAAAAAACAAAAATGATATTTAGAATCAATTAGTAATATATGTATATAATATCGACTTTTTTTCAAAAAAACTATAATATTTTTTTAGTTTTTTTATCTTTCAAAAACATTGAATTATATTCGCTTGTAAAATTATATTCGTCTATTTTAGTATGAGCGCTTCGAAATATACTAGAGTGGGGAGGAACTACCCACAATTATATATATATATATAGGTGAGGAATTTAGGATTTTCGGTAGATAATACTTGGTCAACTAATTTGAATATACAAGTTAGTCTGCGAGAATTAGTTTGAGGTTCCTTGGTTGAGTTTATTTTGTTCTATGTATATATATGGTCGATAAGATTGCTTACAGTAAAAGGGACATTTGAAGTCGGGAATTTTGTTGATGGGATTTGGTCATACTGTGCTTGCTGGCTTGTAGCACAACCATTTTTTGAACCTTCCTCATCTTGCATTCAATGTTGGTCACAGCATTTATTATTATTGAATTCAAAATCAAAATGATTCTTTGGATAGATAAATATTCTAGGACAAAAGGAATTTGAATAATATACAAGATCGAAACATATACAAATGTGTGCTTCACAGCCAATCAAGAGCTGATTGCAAGGAGTCCAATTGATTCGGTGATTGCTTCGGTGATTGATTGGGTGATTGCTAGGAGTCCATCAAGTGGGAAGTTGATGCTTGGAGGCATCCCGCCTCCCGAGATGTTAACATTGAGGAATTGGAAGTTCCTGCAAGAACCACTTCCGCAAAGGATGTAGTAATCATATGCAGTATTACCAGAGCTCGTACCTGTGACGTTGTTGAAAATAATGTTGGAAATGCTAACGCCGTTGGTTGGTATACCGGTTGGTCCACCGTTCAGGTAATCTTGTTGGATATCGATGCCGCATTTGGTAATGTTGGCCATTGTAATGTTGGCGTATGTGATGTTTTCGATGGTACCCTTAGTTCCAGAGTTCGACTTGATGCGGCATCCGTTCTCACTGTTGGCGATGGCGGAATTAGAGAATGTAACGCCGGAAACAGTGTTGTTGGACTTTCCTCCAATGGATCCAATGGAGATACCGTGGCCTCCCAAACATATCAATCCAGTGACAATAATATTGGATCCAGATGAGATGGCAACACAATCATCTTGGTTTCTGACGATACAGTCCTTGATAGTTACTGAGTCAGAGTTGGCGACGTCGAATCCATCACTGTTGTGGGCGGCTGGGGCACCCTTAGACTTAGAGTTAGGAGCATCTCCAGCAGAGTTATCGAGGTTAAGTCCGGAAATGGTAAGATCTCTGGCACCGGTGATATAGAAGCAGTGAACAGGCCAGTTGTGGATGTTGAGATTGGAGACAACACCGTTAACGACATCCCTAAGGACGATGAAGTGATCAGGCTTCTCGGATACTCCGTTAGCTCCTCCGTTGGATCCCTGTCCATCCCAGTATGCTGGTCCGTTTCCATCAATGAAGTGTCCAGGAGCTCCAGTAATGGTAATATTGGTACCCTTGACAACAATTGGGTTAAAGTGAGGATCGGGGGTAGTTCCGAATGAAGTATTTCCGGAAAAGGTAACGGTAGTTCCATCTTTGAGACCTGTGAGGTCAAGGGTGGATTTTGCTGGAACGTGGATGTTTTTCAAAACAATGTTTGTGCAACATGCAACGATCTCAGCAATATCAGCATAAGCTTTTGCTGTGCATTTAGCTGGGGCAGCTGGGACCGCTGGAGTCGCTGCGGCACTCGAACCTTTGGTCGTTTTAGTCGGTGAGGTACTCGAATGTTTGGGCGATTTATTCCCTGAGCCATGCAAACCTTTGGCAGATGGAGGGGATGGAACCGGCATTCTGGCAACGACACCGTGTGCTGCTTTTGGAGTTTTAAGAGGGACCGAGGCAGGAGTAACTGGGGAACCAGCGTTGCATGGAGCAGTGGGGTTTGAGCAACCGCCGGTACTTGTCTTCTTCTTTTTACGAGTTAGCCCCAGATCTTAAGAAGCGGGTCTCTCCTTCGGAGATGGGATACTTACAGCAACAGGAGTCAAGGTGGTTGCTCCTTGGAGAAGACAGCGGCATGTACTAGACAATTTCTTTGGATCGTTCCCGCATGCAACAGCAAAAGCAGGAAGGCTAGTAGCGGTCGAGTTTCCGGCTTGGATATAGTTGGCACAGAAAGGACCAGCAGCGGCCCAGGAAACAATCAAAGCGCGGGCACAAGCATCAGTTTCTGGGTAGCTGCAGGCAAGAACAGTCGAGGCTAAGCCTCCGAGGATGGTCGCAAAACGCATTTTGTCCAGCAAAATTTATGTTCAACGAAAGTAATTGTTTTAACTAGTAAAACGAAAAAGAAGGTATGAAGTTGAAAAGAGTGTGAATGTAAAGACTGATGATACTTCCATTCAGTTCGGAGAGATGAGAAGCTATATACAGAATCATGATAGAAGAAATTGATTGATACAAGGGTCTATATCATCGGTTAGAAACTTTGGAATGCTATAAACGGAGCATGGATGAAGGAAATTACAGGAGCTTTTCGGAGAATAAAAATCGGTTGTAACGCTGCTCCCAAAAACGCTTTTAATATAAGTTGCGGAAAATGGGCAAAAAATATATTGCACTTACATAACAAACAATTTTGAATACCTTTCCGAGGAGGTTCATGGTTGTAGCTGTTTGCTTGTATGAGGATTTGGCTTTCTGTTTATTCTCAAAGAAAGAATATGTACCAGCTGCAACCTTACCATATTATTGGTTAGCTTGACAATCTAACTCCTGATCCCGAACAAGCGCCAATGGAAATCATCATGTTTATAGCACATGCGTATCTCATTGAATGCCGCTTACCTGACATACCGGCACTGGCTGTACGGGGTGTACATCAGACGTTCAAGATCGCCAATCTATAACCTTTTAGATCTGCGCGCACAGTCTGCACAGAGTAGACAAGAATTTTTGATATCGGACTCCCGACTTGATTCTCGTGCATGTGATCCCTTGTATAAAGATTGCTTGACTAAAGCTTGATAAACGCTTGAATGGCTTGAACGGCTTGAACGGCTTGGCAGGGCTCGACAGGTCTTGACAGGTCTCGGAAAGTATCAGATATGTGATATTTCCCCCCTTACTTAACACTGCCCCCTAAATCTACCGTGTATATATCCAAGTGGCCAACAAGCTTGATGGTGACAACATGTTGGTGATTGAAAAGTTTAATAAAGTAAAATTCTGAGTAGATAATTTGTTCCAATGCCCAGTATTCATACAAAATTTGGCACCAACTAGTCGGCTCGGCGCATAAACAACGGTAAACGGTCAAATTACAGGATGTTCTAGAATTTGTTTCAAAGCTTTTAATCGAGACATCTAATAAGCAATCACGTGGCAATCAACACTCTATTTAGACTTCCAATTGCGTAGACAACATAATCTTAAGGATTTCCTCTTGTTTCGGATTTATGAATTCTCTGGCCCATTGCAGTAATTATCATAGTAAGCATATATTATTAATGACTCTGTTCCTCTATATTCCACCTTTATTAATATATTTCATACAAAAAAGAGAACTTTACTAGATGATTTTCTTTGCGGACAAGGGATTTTATTTTCCACTCCTACCCGTTGCCCAAGTTATCAAGCTCTATAATAACGCCCAGGAACGTTTCCCTATCTTATCAGCTCATTGGAAATGATGAATCTCATGATTTTTCTCATTGATTCATCGAACAACATCAAATATAGTACGTACGTACAGTACATAGTACTATAGCACAAAGTATAATGGTTCTAGATTCACGAAAGCATCCAGCATATATCCTCCCATATCCATATTTTGTCTTGACGCACCCCCTTTACATTATCCATTTCATTCTACCGCTACTAAAATACACTTTCGGGACAATTGAGACATTCATTCCATGATCCTTTTCGCTCCAACATCGGAGACCTAAAAGATGTGCGGCTCTCCATATAAAGTCTCATTGACGGGGTGCCAGCCCCAAAATCCCCAGTCCTCGCTGAGCTCGATCTTCATTTTTTCATCACAATCATTGTGACTTGCAGTACATACCTACCTAGCACAGTAGTAAGGTAGGTACCTATTGAAAGTACTGATGAAATCATCTTTCAGGTTCACGAGGCCTCATAATACCCTCCATAAGATATGCCAACGTCTATCTCAGTTTTTTCCATCACTTTGTTCAATATACAATATGTTCTCCCATCAAAGTAGGTTTACAGTACCAGCTATCGAATACAGTAAAACCCCTTTATAAGGATTTTTTTTTAGCTCCAAATTCAAGGATATTTGGGGGTATTCTTATAGTGAGGTTTTTGAATATATATAATGAGCTTTGTCTTCGGCCCCTCGGTACTGGAAAAATAATTTTATATTATTAAAGCTCCTCTTATTATTTCCCAAAGCATCTTAAATCTATATTGCAGTTCGTTCTACTAAAGATTTAGAATAATAAAAACTATTATCAATTATATCAAATAACAAAGTTCAATATTCTACTTTAATATTTATTTTAGATATTCTGGAATATAGTGTACTAAGATTGAAGATTTTCACGTGATTTTTCAAAATAGTATTCTTCGAGCGCTCTAACCATATACACTATAAGGACTCTTTATTATATAAAATAATTAATTAGATATTTAAAAGGTTAAAAAGCCTTAAATTAAAAGTTTAAGACATTATTTCACCTACTATATATCCTACAACAAGAGACTATATTAACCCTTGTCTCTTTGAAAAGACAAGAGTTAATATAGCCTCTTATTATAGAATATAGGTGTATTATTTAGTTTTTTATTAAAGATATAGTGTTATATATAATTTAAATACTTTTGAATATTTAAAACAAAAATATAATTATTAAATATATTATATAAATAATAAAAGGTATAGGGAAATAAAATATAAAAAGTAAATAAAATCCTACAAGATCCGAAGAATTTGAGAAGTTTGAGGCATGTGCTTAGAATTTTAAAACACGTGCTTACAGATTTCAAGCGATATTATTAGTCTATTAAGAATATATAGTCATGTAACAGACATTTTGGGGCCCAAAATCTTAAGGATATTCTTAAAGAAGGGGTTTTAAGGATATAGGTCATTTTTAGGTGTGAAAAAAAAGGGACCCAAAAATATATCCTTATGTATTTATTTATTTATATTATTTAACATCTACTCTAAACCTCCCTAGGGGTATCCGGATGTATTAAGAAGTAGTAATTTTTATATAATACAAGCACTACAATCATTTAAAACAATTTAATATCTAGACTAGAAACTATTCACTTCTCTACAAATACGATTTTCCTTTTATAAATAGAGGGGATCATTTAAACTTCTATAGTTTCAGGTTAAATCCTTCTTTCGAATAGATATAGGAAATCTTAAAGATTACTTACTTCTATAGAAAGTAATTGATTGATCTAAATATATAGTCAAACACTGCTTGCTAGAATTACATTCAAAAGGCGAGGAGTATATAAGGATTACTAGAATTGAGGATATATAAAGAAAAGGAAAATTAAAATAGAAAAAGGGAGTTGAACTTCAGATAGAAGGAATACACTTGAGTATAATATAATATTACTCTTTCTATTCAAAGCTGGAATAGATTCGAATATAGGAACCCAAGAATGCAATCAATTTAGTGAAGTTGCTTAGTTTATATAAAAGTTTTTTGATATATACTATTATATACTCCTTTAAACATATACACAAGGGAGCTAATAACTAGTCAGCTCTCTTTCGACTATTGATTGAACATTGAAAAAAATAGAAAGAGGCTTTTAAAGCACTATACAAGCATTCTATCTTATTGATTTAGTAATTAAGCTGAATGTAATAGACTGCGAAGTCACTGTAGCTAGTTTTCATTACGAGGAGCCTATATAGTGTACCCCTAGGGAGCCCTAATTTCTTTAGCTTTTTTATAAAATAGCTCGATCGCTATGCTTTATATGTGGGGGAGGCTATAATAAATATACCCGACTATTATTCTGCTTTCGTATTACGGTATCTTCTACAGTAGATAGACCGGACTCTATTAATCGTAGGTAGGTGCGTGATCTTATAGTCTATTGTACCGAAAGCCCCTGTATTAGCTAGTTGATCTGCTTCCTCGTTGCCTGCGATCCCTATATGGCCAGGAGACCACAATATATCCTTATAAAGGGGTTCTACTATACCTTATCTCATACTCAAACCGTTCGGTGATTACATAATTGTGGCCTTGAAATCGAGGCTGACGCCCTGAGGATCACCGAAGGGTCTGAATCTTTTTGGTTCTGATTTTAGTGTAAATAATAACAATTCGGTATTTTAATGATTTTTTAATTAATAATTTAAATTCTCCCAATTATTATATAGTTTCAATACAGATTCAAAATATAAGATTGAATTTTCAGATTATTTTTATATATATATTATTATATTTATTCTATTTAATAATATATAAGTATAGCTTTGAAAGTTGAAAGTGATATTCTAAAATAGTAACATTTTAAAATAGTAAGTATCTCCTTTCTTATTATACTACAACCACTACAAATTATAATTATAATATATATATTCTGAAGATCCTATTATTCATTTCATTCTTATTATATAAAAAGATCCTTCAAAAATAAGATTGTTATTGTATTTAAAGAGGTTGGATACTATACACCTAGGATTTTGAAGCTTAATACCTTAAACTTAAGGTACAAAATATACAAAATTTCGAAATCAATAACTTCAATTATTCTTTTTGTGAATAATGAAACCCTAATATTATTAATACAATTGAAAAAGCTTACAAAGTATTCAGATTAACAAAGCGATTCGAATAATATTATTTTTGATATTAGTATTTGTATGAACAATAGTGAATGACCTTAAGTCATATAACTAGGTTTAACAACCTAGTAGGCGAATGCGGAGGCGCTAGCCTCGTAGCAATCCATATCTATGGATTGCCTACTTCAATAGCTAGCTCCTTAGACAGAATATAATATATAACAATTAGGATCTACAAATAGTAGGTACTACGTTATCTATATCCTTCTCGAAACGAATACTAATTAGTATAATATTACAAATTAAATTTGAAAGGCTATAATTTAACAAATCAATATCTATATTACAATACTTCTTTTTGAAATTATAAACAATTTCTATTAATCAATATCTACAAGATATTTCAATAGTAAATTTATCTAGCTTATTATCCAATAAATATCTTGGAAAAGATAAACTTAAAGAAATATTTAAATTTATATCTAATTGCTTTTCCAAAAGTTTCAATATCAATATAATAAATAAACTAGTATTAAAAAACTATTTATTAGAAATATTAATTAGTAATTTTATAATAAAGAGCAAAGTTGATAAAGATAAAATATCCAGGATATTAAGAATATTCGAAAATTTCGATAATATTGAACCTGAAATTATAAAAGGATTATCAAGCGAACTACCTATTCCAATATTAGAATTCGAATACCCTAAAGATCTATAAAAAGCAAAAGTAATTTACAAAGATTTCTCTCCAAGATTCAATTCTAAATATTATAAAGTATTTATAGAATACAAATACGCCGAATATAAATTTGATGAAGTTATTAATGAATCTTTTCAATCTATTTTCACTAACGATTTCAAAGTATTTATAAAGAAAGATTTTAGTGAAATACAAAGAATAATATTCTTCAAACTTTGGGATCTTTTATAATACTATAAAGTCTATATTGATATTTACAAAAGTATTGTGATAGTTTTATATAAAGCGTATTATAAAAAAGAATATTATAAATAATTTAAAGTAGAATTCACTAAATATCAAAAACACGTAATATGATTATTCATATCTACTATATAATCGAATCTCCTTATCGAATTAAGAACTACTAAAGACAATCTATAATAATTAATACCTCCTTTATTAATATTCATATCCATTACACTATTAAATATTAATAAAGTATTTCTAAAATTAGATTCGAATAAAGATAAAGAACTAAAGTATAAAAACCTCTTTATAAAAGCAAATTCGAATAAAATAAAAAAACCAAAGTCTAAAGATTAGAGATTGAAAAAGACAAAACCATTATTACAAAATCCTAATAATTCAAATAATTTGAATGAATTAGATAATAAGGGTAGTAAAGGAAATAATGGTCTCAATAATTATCAAAAAAATTATAAAAAGGATTAGGAGAAGAAAAAGAAAGAAAAACAATTAAATAATTATATTTAAAAGAGAATATATCACGTTAAAAGGACGTCTCAATAGCTGTATAGTTAATTGGGTTTATATAGGACTTATTCTTCCTGTGATATACCCTCGAGATTGCTGATTAGTTGGTTATAAGTAGTAATCTCTTTATACTAGCCTCAAATGAGTTATATATATAAATCTTGTTTCATTTATGATATTATCACTATTTACTTAGGTTCCCTATTGGATATATCTAAATTAGGTTCACTATATGGATATATCTAATAGGTTGATATCTGGAGGGTTTCATAGGCCTGAGAGTGGATCTAATGAAAGGCTTTTTATGTGTGGATTTATTGAAAACCTATAAAGTATAGTTGTATGAAAGTGAAGAATGATACTATTGTATTATAAACGCTACTGGGCTTATAACTATCACGTTAAAAGGATGTCTCAATAGCTATATAGCTAATTGGGTTTATATAGGATTCATTCTTCCCGTAACAGAATAGAATAGGCAATTATTGATCTAATAAAAGTTTATAGAAAAGAGAACAAATATAAAGAATATAATGATTTATTTAATATAAAGCTATATCTCTTTTATAGGATATATAAAAGAATATTCCTTTTAGAAAAGGCAATACTATTAGTATTCTCAATTATATTGATTAGATTAGTATTCGATTTTTATAATAGTAATCTCACCAATCTCCTAAATACAAATAAGGATCTATACAAAATAATGAAAAACAATTTTGAAGGACTAGTATATCAGAGAAATATACTTCAAAAATGAAATGATATCAACCTCAATTCATATATCGAAAAAGAATCCGAAAAAGATATCCAGAAAGTATTTGATACATTCATCGAAGATATATATATTCTATATTATAATATACCCCAAAATATAAAAGATATCACAATCTATATCAATAAGATTATTATTACTTATAATAGTATATTAGAATATTATAGAGTAATAAACAATCTATAGCAAAGTATCTCCGAATTTATCAATATTATTAAACAATATATCGATTTATATATAAAAAGCTTTCCAAAGAGAAAAATTGAGGAAACATTTCTAATAGATTACGATTTCTATAATAATAATACTAATAGACAAAACATATAATATCGCCTACGATTCAATAATTTCAATAAAAACAAGTATTATTCAGATCAAATATAATCTAGCAAAAATGATTACTGTATGAATAATAGTGAATGACCTTAAGTCACATGACTAGGTTTAGCAACCTAGTAGGCGAAGGCGGAGGCGTTAGCCTTGTAGCAATCCATATCTATGGATTGCCCACTTCAATAGCTAGCTCCTTAGACAGAATACAATATATGACAATTAGGACCTACGAATAATGGGTACTACGTCATCTGTATCCTCCTCGAAACGAACAATTACTATTTTCCAGGATACAAAAAAAAAAGGTTATAGATATTATAAATATAATAATTTCGATAAAAATACATTTCAGAAATACTACAACCAATTTATTATGGATAAGTAATATGATAATAAAAATAATAATAGTAATAATATTATTGATCAATATTTCAATAATAAAAATAAAAACGATAACGAAATAGAAGAAGTTATTAGAATAATATTTATTATAGTTAGTTTATATAATAGCTATGAATTAGCTTATATATTTAATAATAATACTATAATCTATATATTAACTATTAGAACCGGAATAATAATAGGAAATACAAATCTCTGATATAATATATTAGAATTCTTTAGTATTATAATCGATATAGGTACAGCTATAAAATTGATAATTGGTTTCGATTAATATCTTGTATAGCAATCGATTAATGATATTAAATATAACCTTAAAATAATAGGAAAGGTTGTTATATAATTCGGTATAGAAAAGGCAACTTTAGTTGGTTTATTCTATATTAATCTTTCATTTGGTGTAATAGAATTTCATATTATAAAAGCTGATATCCCATTTCTTTTATACTTCAAAGATATAAATAGACTCAAATGCTTTTACAATAATAATAATAATATATTAATAATATCTTTAGTTGTTTTCCTAGTATTTGGGAGATTTAATTATATATTCCTACTTTGGAATATTAATATATAAAACCTTATTTAGAGTATTATATATAATAACAAATGCCTATTTATTAATATTAAACTATAATATTTATATTGATGATTTAGTTATATTAGTAAAAAACTATATAAAGTATTGAAATATATTAGATATAAAGAGAACCTCGAGGTTATAAAATACTTAACGAAATTCTATTATTATTATTAATTATATAGAAACTCTCTAGGTAGATTCAAGTTTTCATTTCTAGATAGTGATTATAAATTCAATTATTGTCTGAATAGTAGTGAATAACCTTAAGTTATATGATTAGGGTTAGTAATTTAGTAGGCAAATGCGGAGGTGTTAGTTTTGTAGTAATTTATATCTATAGATTGCCTATTTCAATAGCTAGCTCTTTAGAGACAGAATATAATATATAACAATTAGGACCTACGAATATGTTACGGAGGTTCCCGCACCGCAACATGGATTATAAAGATAAACGGTAGCA
>JBBMOJ010000785.1:0-12020 GCA_038090695.1 Sclerotinia spermophila | reverse complement strand
GACCTACGAATAGTGGGTACTACGTCATCTATATCCTCCTCGAAACGAACAATTATTTATTCTTCTTTCCTTATTTCCCTTTTTCAGAAATTAAAAAAGAATTATTGTTTGAAAAAGATAATAAAGAAAAAGAATTCATAATTAAAAAAATACCTTTGCTTTTCAATACCAATAAGTCTTAATAAGCTAAACCATCAAAAATATCCCTATATTGTTTCAACAAGTAATTTGGAATACCAAATTGATTATTGGTTTCAATCTGAATAAATATTATATTAATCTAAATGAAAAGCATACAAACATCTACTATATTTAAGAAATTAACTAATATTAAATAATCTTCGATTTCAACCTTATAAACTTTTATATTGATATAAATCTTAGTTTATTTATTATACTATTTTATTAAATTAGTTCACCCCAAAATAGCTTATTGAAATACATTTCTATATTCTTAAACTATAATAGTTCTCACTATTATATTTGTAAGTACAAACTTTTTCTTTAGTATTCGAATAATCACTCTAAATAAAAACACCTTTGAAATTTTATTTTCAATTATCATTTCAAAAAGATAAAAGGAATCTATAATTTGAATTATCCAATTATAAACATTCTAATATATTTTATTTATAAAGTTATATTTATCACACAAACTATAATATTCTTTTTGAAGTATAGAGTATTCAATAAATATATCTTAAAAAATACAAAAAACAAATAGAATAGAAGCTTTCATCTTTATATCTCCTTATTAATCCTACTCTTGTTACGAATATTCTAGTGAAAGAGGATTGTATATCGATAATACCAAGCACTCGGATCTCATAGAGTTAGAATCGGGGAATAGATCTAAGTTTCGGGATTAAATAAGTGTTCGAATATTATAGCCCCAAAACCTATATATCTTTATTGGATTGATAATAGAGTGTATATAAATATAAATTGCAGAGTTTCTATAAGTTTTAAAAGGGAATAATGAAAAGTCTTATATTAGAAATAATTAATTGATTTATTACTATATTTAATTCTTATAGTTTTTTTCATTTATATATATATGAATAATCCATTAATAGTTGATTAATAGATATCTATTATTTCGAAAATAATTGTTATAAGAAAAACATTTGAAATAAAGAATAGTCTATATCTTTAGAATAAGATATAAAGTGAAATAGAGGATGAATTGAATCTATTCTGTTAAGGTAATAATAAAGTAGATATATTAATAGGATAAGAGCGATATTTATAAAGTATAATAACTAATTATTTTAAGATAGAAATCGATTTAGTTTAGTGAACTATCGAAATAAAGCAATAATAAGAAAAAAGTACAAATAATAATATACTTTTCTTTTAATAGATTCAAGAAATAAGAGAATAAATAAATGCTTTAAAAGAAATCTACAAAATAGAAATACAATATTTTATAGGCCTATCTATTTAGATCAATAATCAAAGCACTATTATCTCTCTAAATAAACCCTATTATGCAATAACTATTAATCTAAACAAACCTTTTAAATTATAAAGATTATTTAAATATTATAGATCGAATATTAATAAAGCTAAAGATTTCTTTTTCTAGGCAGAAGTTATATTTCATAATAATAATAGATATGTCACGGAAATCCCCGTATCACGTGTATCACACATTCACGTACACTGACACAATACAATCCACATCCAGGACTACACATAATCAAATAGCGGTGTAGTATATTCACTTATTTCTTTAGTGGATTATATATTCTATTCCTCCATCTATATAGTTTAGATATAGATCACTATTTCTTATTAGGCGATTATATCGCCTATATTTATATATATATAGGGGGATAGATTATTATGATTAATCTTTAAACTAATCAATCTTATATATCTGTATATATACTTTTCTTTAGTTCTCAAAGTAACCAATAACATAGCTATCTTCCATAATAATTATAAGCCTGGTTTGTTTTTGAAATTGCACACACATATATACATCTCTTTGAATCATTTAACACTTCATTTACTCTTATTCACAACTTTCTATCTACATTCAATTCTTTATTATATCGAAAAACAACTCTTCGAAAACTTTCATTCGCTTAGTCACTTGTGGATAGTGGGCAAAGTAATATCTATAATTATAGTATCTTTGTATTTCAAAAGGAATCTGGGAAGATATAAAATCATCGGATGATATCTTAATTTTTCTATTTCAAATTCGGATAGTAAAGATTCGATTTAGATGATCTCAGATATTGAAGAAGATTGGCTTATAAAGAAAGCATCTGAATTTATTACTATTTCGGAATTTATAGAAAGATATAATAAATATAAAATATATAAAAAGCAATCATAGTAGAATCAATAAGGAGATACCAAGATGAAAGCTTTTATTTTATTTGCTTTTTGTATCTTCCAAGATATATTTGTTGAATATTTTGTATTTCAAAAGAATATTACAATTTGTGTAATAAGTATAATCTTATGAATAAAGTATATCAGAATGTTTATAATTGGATAATTCAAATTGTAGATTCCTTTTATCTTTTTGAAATGATAATTGAAAATAAGATTTCAAAGGTGTTTTTATTCAAAATAATTATTTGAATATTAAAAAAGAAGTTCGTATTTATTAATACAATAATAAAAACTGTTGTAGTTCAAGAATATAGAAATGTATATCAATAAGCTATTTTAAGGCGAACTGATTTGATGAAATAATATAACGAATAGATTAAGGCTTATATTAATGCAAAAACTTATAATATTGAAGTTGATAATAACCTAACACTAGTCAATTTTTTAAATGTAGTGGGTACTTATATACTCTCTACTTGGATTAATATAATACTTATTCAAATCGAAATCAATAATCAATTTGACATTCCCAATCACTTATTGAAACAATACAGGGATATTTTTGGTAGTTTAATTTATCAAGATTCATTAATATCAAAAGGCAAAGGTATTTTTTCTATTATGAATCCTTTTTTTTATTTTTTATTTTTAAATAATAATCTTTTTTCAATTTCTGAAAAAGGGAAGCAAGGAAAGAAGAATAAATAATAGAAGAAGAAAGATTTATATATATATCTATATAAGCTAGAGTTAAATTGGAAATAAAATAAAGTTAATTTATTCTATTTTGCAAAGAATTGCTAGTCAATGGAATTTGTATTTATAGAAAAAAGTGATTCGAGGAAACCCTTTATTCTTTTAGAAAAAGAATACAATACTATTCGAGATTGTATTAAAAATAAAAAATGAAATTCGATGTGGAAAATTTGGAAAGAAAAGAGATAGCTCAAATCTATTATTGATATTTTAGATCAGATTGATCTTAGAATATCAACAATTGTTTGTATAATATAAAATAGATTTGAAAAAGGTATTTATAGTATATTATCAATTGAGTTTCAATTATATCTTCTTTTCCAAAATATTATTCTTGATAGTAGTAATGCTATACATTTCATAAATAATATTTCTTTTCTTAATAAATAAAAATATATATTATCTTTAGTATAACAAGATTCCCAATTGTTGATAGAAATATTTATATATTTAAAAATGTGATATATCGATCAAATAATTATAAAAATAGTGATCTTGTTTTATTAAATGTTGTATATATTCTTGGTTTTTATGTGAATATCGTTTTAGAGATAAAGTTAAAGGAGATAAATATATAGTTTTTAGATTTGAATTCAATATTATATATTAGATCTTTTTAGAAAAGTATAATAGTTGTTTAATATATTTGTAAAGATAGTTTTTTGTTTTTAGAATATAAACTACTTTATTTTTATTTTTTATTTTTTATGAATATATTAATGAATTTTTCAATTTTTATATATCCTATAATTAATAAAAAGATTAATAAATTATTTTATTGTTTTTATAATTTTCTAAAACCTAAATTAAATATTATAGAGTTATAATATAAAAGATTTGGATATTTAGGAAAGGAGGTTTTCGAATATCTAATTTCTATTGTAAAGAATGTGAAAATAAAGGGAATTATTAGAATTGAATGTATAAATTGTATTTGCATATATACGAAGTAGATAATCTATTGTTTATTTAATAATCATTAATTATTGAGGCCTTTTTACAAAATTCAATAGGATCTTTTTGATTTTCTATATATTTATATAGGTGTATTTTAGTTTTTGTTGATCAAAGATATATTTAATAGTAAGATTCATATTTTCCTTTTATATCAGAAGATATATTAAAAAGTCTACAATATAATTCAAAACTTCTTTGTTTAGGTTTTATACAAATATAGACTTTCAGTAATCTATATCAAATAAGATAACGATATATCTGTTATAGAGATTATAGGGAATATTGTATTCGAAAATTGGATTAAGCAAAAGGGAATTGAACTGGAACTTTTATCTTCAAATATGTATAAATCGAATAAAGGAATAGAACAAGCTGGTTAAGAAGTTATTACATAACAAATAAAAATGTGGATAATTACAGGACTTCCTAATCGTTTATAAATGGAAATTGTATAAACAATTATTTATTTATACAATATAAGCCTAAGAAAAGCTTACTCTTTTAAATCTTCAAACAAAGTATTGAATATTTGGTTTCAATACTATTTTAAATTTACAATTCAATTTATAATCAATCATTTAATTTACAATCTACAATTGAATTGGAATAATATTTATCAATATAGTTATCAAGCTTATTTATTGGATAAAGAAAAGGAGATAGCATTTAATAAAAAATTATATAAAATTAATCTAAAAATATATATTAGATATTTTGTTGAATATATACCAAAATCACCAACCTTCTATATATAGATTTCAAAGTTCAAAAAGATTATCGTTATTTGAAATATTATTTTCGATGAAGGAAGGATTTATAAAATAGATTTGTTAAATAATATTATTGATTTAAATATAAAACAAAAGCTTAAAGAATATATTCAAGAGTTTGATATTTAGGAATTGATAAATATTAATAAAACAATCATCAAAGAAAAGAACAATAAGATTACTTCAAATTATACGGATACTATAATATATAGCGAAACCATTATATATGTTACAAATACATTTTTATACAAATAGATTTTGGGGGTACATCTAAGAAATAAATTAAACCTTATAAATCGTTATCGTAATAATATATTAAAGGATCTATAATTTGAAGAAATCTTAGATTTAAAATCTAATATTACAATACAAAATCAAATATAGAAGTTTAATAGTTTTTTTTCAATAGTATAATCAATATTAGTACAAAATCTAATTGATAAATTAAAAGATATAGATTATAAACCAATTGATCGAATTACAAATATTATTTATAAAGGATACAAAAGCAATCTAGAATTTTAATAACAATTTATTGATATATCAAATTCTTATTTAGTTGAAAAAATAGAATCACTAAAGTAATTATTTCATTTAATACACATAATTGATCAATTTAAAGAAGATTAGCTTTTTTAATTCTAAATCGAAAATCTAAATAATAAAGAGTTATAAAGATTGAAATATCAAAATTAACATTCAATCTATTAAAATATCAATTCTTCGATTTCAATCAATACTCTTTTCAAATCAACCCTTCTACAGATCACTTTTTCTATATACACAATCAACACCAACTTCAATAATATTTATCAAATATATTTATTAGTATAGTGATTGTAACTTTAATAATAAAAGGAAAATCTAAAATAAAAGATTTTCATAATATATTTTGATTTAGTTATTTAAATATTGAAAAAGAGAATAATTCTTTTGTTACAGTACATAGCATAATCGCTTTTGTTATATATACAAAACACACCCTATTAATTATTTTATACAAAAATCAATTAAAAGCACTACCAAAATTGTATCTCTCAGAATTACCTAAACCATCTAAATACTATTACCAATTTAAGAATTACTTTTTAGAATTGTAGTTCAAATATAAATATAAAATTGAAATAAACAATCTAAAAAAACACAAAACATAACACATAATAAATACAAAGAAAACTTCAATAGCTTCTATTCCATTACAATAAATATTTATATACAAATACAATAAATAAGAATTCTTATCTAGATATAAAACAAAATTAATAGTTTGAAGCGATTTTTAAACTAAGAATACTATCGAATCTACATATACTGTTACACTAATAGAAAAATCATTTAAGATTGTAATAATACTGATAGCAAAATTGTCAAGGTACGGGTGAAGACTTATATTGTACCATAAGGGTAGAAGAGCTATAGAAAAGTGAGATCCTACTTATAGGAAGTAGGGCGTGCTAATAGTCTATATTTGAGGTATAAAGGCAATTATAGAATATATAATTGGTGCCATGATAATACCCTTTGCTTAAAGTAACTAGTCTACAATTATAATACAAATTAACTTCTAGGAAACAAAATAATACTAAAATACTCTAATTTCTATTATTAGATTAAAATGAATCTTCTTAGGAGTAATAATTATCTAACAGAGCTTTTTATGTTTACCCCAGCCTTATTTCGGGGGAGTATTTGATATGGGTATTAATAAAGGATCAGAAGTAATAGATCTTTTAAAACCTATTTAAATAGATAGATCCGGTTTGTTTAGGTTCGCTAGGTAAAAAGCAATAATTATATCTTCCTAACTGTAAAAGTCTTTGGTGGATTATTAAGATATTAGATAGTGTTTCTGTTTAATTTGATAATGAAATCTATTATTATTATAGTAATTAAGTAGTTTATCAAATTCCTATTGTTTAATTTCTTTATTTGTTTTGTTGTCTTTTTCTAGAATATGATCTTAGTTTTGGTGGAATTTGGTTTTGTTGATTATATCTTGATTGGTTAATTCGAATGAGTAATAAAATAATCTAAATAACAAGTTATAGAATACTGAAAAGATCTTGAAACTAGTAAGGAGTTAGAATAGATATACTTATTTATAAACTTTTAGAATCTTATAAGAACTATTCTATTCGTTGTTATCTTTTTTTATTAAACAATTAGTCTTTATATTTTTAGTATTAATTTATATTTTGTTATTCTCTTTGTATAGAGGGATATTAATATAAGTCTTGTTAGTATAATCTTTATATTTCTGAATTAATTAAATAGTTAAAGCTTTTAATTTTGTTAGGATGATATCAAATCGATTTATAATCTCGTTGGCTTTTAGGAACTTGTATTTATATTGATATAATAAGTTCAAAGGAACAAATAAAAAGGGCTTGATATTGAAGTGTGGATGAAAATTATAATTAATAAAAAATGGGGATATACTGGTAGTTTCTAAGGTAGTATTATTAAATATAACCTCTATAAGTGGGAGCTAATTATATTAATCATTTTAATAGAAGTTTATAAAAGCCTGAAGGTATTATTCTATTATGGTATTGATTCTTTTTGTTTGTTTATCTGACTCGGGGTGGAATGAGAAGAATCGTTTTAAAGTAATCGATAAGTGTTCGAATAGGTGTTTCTAGAATTCTGATATAAATTACAAACCTTTATTGGATATTATATTATCAGGTGTATTGTGTAAATAATAGACTTTCTCAACAAAACAATCAGCAAGCTTCTCTGTGGATAATTCTATAACTGGAATGAAATGATATATTTTTATTAGGTGATAGATAACTATAATGATATATTGATACTTTTTATTATAATATTTGTTAATTGGTAATAGTATAATATAATCAATAGAGATATTAAACCAAAAACGAAATAGTATTGATAGAGGTTCTAGGAATCCTGGTGTAACAAGATAGAAAGCTTTAATTCGGAAATAAAGTTAATAGGCTTATATATAAATTTCGATTTCTTTCGATATATTAGACTATTAATATATATGGGAGATAAGATCAATAGTTTTAATTTAGCTGGGATACCTGGTAGGACTGGTGGAATATGTTTGGTATATGATTTGGATATGAAGCTTGGTGGAGGGAGAAACAAAAAGGCAATTACAATAGAAGATTTTATTATTGATTAATTTGTAGTCTTGAAAAGCAATTCGAAGGTCTTTTCGGATTGGTAATAGTTAATAATTAACTTAGATAATTTATATATTCTATTGATAAGATTGTCGATCGGTTTTTTGGTATTAGGGATGATTATATCTATAAGAGCTGTGGTAAGGTCGATATTATTATTCATTTGTTAGATGAAGTCTTTGAATATAATAGTATCGAATACTCTTTTCGGGAGGATTGTTTATAAGCGGTTTTTGATTTGGTTATTATTAGGATTGGTATATACAAAGCAATCTTCTGTTTTTCTATTTAATATATTGGAGCAAACTATTTTATAATCTGGTTTATATATAATACGAAAGTTGAAACTAGATAGGAATTCAATCTATTTAGTTTATCTTTGGTTCAATATCTTTATTGATATAAAGTACTCTAGATTCTTATAATCCGTATTGATTTTAAATAGCTTTTGAGTTCTATATAGTTCGGATCTCTATTCTTTTAAAAATTTAATAATAGTTAGTAATTCCTTATTATAGATCTTATAATTATATTCAACAATATTATATTTCGAAAAGAAATATATAATTAGATATAATTGGTCTTTATTGTTATACTAAAAGAGTACTCTGTTTATAATCTAGTCTGAAGTATCTATTTCAATAACTATATAGTAATAGTAATCAAATATTATAAGAACTAGGGTAAAAGCAAAGATATACTTTAGATTTTCAAAGATATTCTTTTAATTAATAATCCAATTCCATATATTCTCTTTTTTCAATAGATAGTTTAAAGGTTTTATAATTTTAGAAAAGTTGTAAATAAAGTATTGATAAAAGTTAGTAAACTTTAGAAAGTATTGAAGGTTTTTTAGTTTAATTAATAATTTCTATTTAAGAATAATCTTGATTTTATTAGAATCTATTTCGATATTACTGGAAGTAATAATTAAACTAAAGTATTTCATTCTCTTTGTTTCGAATTTATATTTATCAATATCAATTTATAATCTAATATCAATAAGTTTCTAAACGATTTTGTGAATTTACTTTCAATAATCTATAATATTTTTAAAATAGATTAAGATATTGTTTAAATATACTATACAATTCTTATCTAGAAGATCAAAAAGAATATAATTGACATAGTTTTAAAACGAGAAAGGGGTATTATAAAGACTGAAAAGTATTATTAGGGATTCAAATAAACTGAAATAAGTTGTAAAAGTAGTTTTCTATTTGTAACCTTTTGTGATCTATAGTTTATTAAATATAGTGATAATATTTAATTTAGTATAAACTTTAGTATGATATAGGGTATCAAGGGTTTCTTTGATTAATAGTAGTGGATAATAGTTTTTAATAGTAATATTGTTTAATTTATAATAGTTTTAATAGATTCGAATATTTCCCTCTGGTTTTATAGCTAAAAGAAATAGAGTAGTTGATTGAAAACAGGATTTATAAATGAATCCTTTATTTAGATTATCATTAAGCTATTTGTAAACAATTTAAAACTCGATTAGGGATATTAAGCGATCTTTGTTATATAAAGGCTTTTTATTTAATATAATCTCAATCTTGTAATTCTAAAAGTATTATAATGGGAGTTTATTAGTAAGGGAGGGTAAGAAATTAGTGAATAGATTATGAAGTTAGAGTAATAGTTTGTTTTGAATCTTTATTGTAGATAGTATAGGTTAGTTGGTCTTTTTTATAAACTTCTCGATATTATTTTTTATAATATTGTGATGTAATTGAATAGGATTGTTTGTTATTATATAGTGTAACTCATAAGTTTTATTCAATTCATTTTAGGTTATTTTTGATCTTTATAGAATTAAATTAAGTTATTGGTTGTAAGGAACTTTATATTGTTTATTTTCTATTAGATATTCTGTAAGATATTAATCGATTTTTCTAAGGAGTTTGGTAGTGATAGAGTGCTCAATAGGAGTAAAATATTTTTGTTTTGTAGTAGTCTTTTGTATATCCTAGAGCTAGTGATAATTTATGCTGGGGCTAGTTTTAGGATCGATTGGTTTGGTATTATTTTGATGTAGATCTTTGCTTTCCTATTGATTGGGTGGGTATAGTTGTAGTTTGTATTGAATAGTATAGGATAAATAGGGTTTATACCTTTAAGGTTTTTTTCTATGTATATTAAAATCGGGGTAATAGATTCTAGAAGTATTGATTAATTCTGGGGTAAGAAGGAAAGAGTTTTGAAACTTTTATTAATGATTTCTTTAGTAAAGGTTTGATATAGGGTTGAGGTGGGTTTCTTTAAAATGGATTTCCTAATAGGTATATATAGTATTGGATTAAATACAATATCTATTGGGGTTGGTATATTATTACAGTTGGGGATGATAGTTATAATAGAGTTAATTGGATAGTAATATCTGAAGTAATATATAAATATAAACTTGAGAATTATTACTACCCAATCGATAATGGGATTATAATACTAGAGCTATAGGAGATCGAGGATTATAGGGTCTATATTGGAAAGGTTAGTAATATAGAATAAATCAGTTTCTTTGTAATTATTAATCTATAAATCTAATAATATATATTGGAATAGAACATCAGAGGTTTTTCTGTTTATAAGTAATAAATTACAAATAATAGGAAGGAGATATATAAAGATACAAAGCTTGAAGATAAAAATTCTATTAATAAATCTATATCCTATAGCTTTACTATTTATTAGATTAACAAACGGGATAATTATATTAGGTGTAAGGAAAATTTCCGTTGAGATTTTAAGAGATTTGCTATTTATTATTCTAAGGTATAAAAAGTCCCTAAATATAACTAATCTTTTAACCTACAAAAATAAGCTTTCCATAAAGAACCTCGATTCGTAACTATGAATTAAGGTTAATCTTTTAATATATCTAGTTGGGGAATAGAATTTCTATTATTATCCGAATATATAGAGCCTTCAATAAATCTATCTAGATCTATATTATTAATGGGAGCTGGGGAGGTGTATCGAAATGATATTATAATAGTTAGAAAACAATTAGTAGATAGGAATATATTCTAATAAGGGGGTTTATAAATATTATAATAGAGTTTGGGGTTTTAATAATGATTAGTGGTGGGGAAGTGGTGGATATTTAGAGTATATTAGTTTATTATAGAAGGACAATTAGGGTATAGTATATTTCCTAAATTAGTATTATATTTAGTATTGTTATATTGTTTTTCTTTATAATTAATCTTAATATTACCAGGCTTCTTATAATAGAAACAGAAACCAAGATCAAGGTACTACTCTCATATATAATATAATAAAGTATATTGATTTTAGTGAATAGTATCTAATTATATAGAATCTCTAAAGGGATTAGATATAAGAATTACGGTAGTAGTGATAAGCTTCCTTTTGTTGGGTTTCGATTGATTGTAGTTGAAATTGATACCTTGATTTTTGTATTAGTTATCAAAATGAGATTTCTCTTTCAAGTCATTATAAATACCCTATTACTAGATTATCTATACATCAATATTAACAACGGAGGATTTGTTTGGACAATTAACAAAGGTATTAATAAGTTCTTAGAAAACCTTGAACTTAAGATTAAAAATTTATTATTCCATTGTTTTTTTATATTTAATAACAAGCTATTTGAATTTAGTAATAAAATTACCAAATAAAATCTTCTTCATTTTACATTTATTATAATCTATAAAAGTCTTACAAGCAAAATCAAGAATCTCATATTATTTATTCAATTATATCCAGATATTATAAACGATATGCTATCCAGCAGGCCAACAGTTGGGGTTTTATAGATAATTAGTGATCTCGTCGAAATACAATTGATTATTCGAATATATAAGGCCAGAGAATAGATTAGTAAGGAATATAATCTTTTGATACTCAATTTCATTATTATAATCTATAGACAAATAGTAGTTGACTATACTATAAAAAGCTATATACTAATCTTGATACTTCGCAATATCCTATTCGTCACCACTATGTTACGACGGCATCCAACATACCGCGTCACATGGTCGAAAGATCACGTGAT
>JBBMOJ010000784.1:0-12027 GCA_038090695.1 Sclerotinia spermophila | reverse complement strand
GAGATCTCTAGACACTTCCACGTGACCCTAGAGGCAGCTCCCGTAACAAGTAGTTTCGGTTATTATATAATAGAAATAATTATTTTAAGCTATTGAATTTTAATAATTCATCTTTATATTATATCAGCCCCTTTACTTTTTATATATATTAATAGTTTTAAATATTTAATTAATAAATATTATATATCAATTATTTAAAAGCGAAATATAAAGTAAAGATTCGTTTATTCAAATATAATCTCATCTAATAATAAATCGACTTTAACCAAAAGAACTATAATCAATATTATCTAATAGATTAAGAATACTCTATATATAATCGAATTAATTATTATATTAATATATTAATAATAATTTTTAATATTAGTATTTATAGAGGAGCTAATCCAACCGAATCCTATTTTATATTAACTATTATATTATACTTCTATTTTATAAAAAACTATAAGAAGTATATAAATAATAATAACTTTTCGTAGGTAAAATATTGATAGACTGTGTATTATTTGTATTATCAATCTAATATATAAAACTATTTTTATGGTTTTAATAAATTGAATCTTTATATATTAAAGGAAAAATAAATATCAATTGAAAAAGATATTGAATCATTTCAAAGTAGTTTAGATACTGGAGTTTATAGCTATCAAAACTAATAATATAATAAAGTCTTTATAAACAATTAGTAATAGATTTATAGTATTATATTACTTAATTATATATAGGAATTCGAATTTCTTTAAAAAAAAGAAGATCTTATTCTTATTACTCTATTGAATAATCTATTATATCTTTTTCTAGAAAATCTTAGTATTTATTAATAGATTTTTGAATATATAATATATTACTATATTATTAGTATAGTTAAAATAATATTTAATATCTTAATTAAAAAACTCAATGAAATATAATATATATAGAATCGGGGATAAAGGGAATCCCTATAGTATTCTGTAAGCTACTAGAAATTCATCAATTATAATACCCTCGAACTTAATTCTAACCTTTCAGTTTATAAGAAAAAAGTCGATTAGTTAAAGGAATACCATCAACCAGCTCTACTTTATTATTCGATTTATAAAACATCATTTGAATACTATATTATAAACTTCTTGAATATCTATAATAATGAATATTACTATATTCTCTATTGCAAGAGTAAGCTTTATATTATAAATAAATATTATTATAAGATTAATATCTATCCGTTTGAGTAATACTCTATAATATTATAGACTGATTATATTAAACCTTATAACTATTTATAAGATTTAATTAGTAATATATCTTTTAAAGCTTTTACTAATATATAATATAAAAGCAATTAGTTATTACAATCTTAAAGATAATCTATTTTTCTTATCTATTTTAAATAATATAACAACTTTGATTAGTTTCCATTTTATAGGGTAATAACTGAGTATTAAATAGAATATAAAGATTTTATAAATCATTTCTTTTATACTTTTCTAATAGGCTTTTACAAGGTGTATTATAGTCTAATCGATATTAAAAAATATATATTTAACCTTAATAATATACTTTTCTATTTCTTTTATAATGATTATTCTTTTCTATAGAAAAATAACAGGGCCCCTAAATTGAACTAATAGATTGATTAATAGATTATTATTAGTTTTAAACTAATTAAGAATAGCCAAAAAAAGGGCTTTTGTTTTTGTTTTTATTTCAATAATAATATACTTATCAATTAATAAAGGGAAAGCTTTAAATAAATTCTCAAAAATAAGTTTATATTAGCCTATTACTTTATATAGTTTCTTATTATTTATAATATTATCAAATCTTATTATCTAATAAGCTTATTTAGCTTTTTAAATTACTTATTGTAAATTCTAATATATATTTATTATAAGCTCGAAATCGCTATTTCATTAGGTTTTGTAATATACTAAATGTATCTCTTTATATTCATTAATTCATTTGAATAAGACTTTTATTAAACTCCAATTAGAACTTTTAATAATACAAATAGAATTATCAAAAGCTTTTGTTAGTTTACTTATATATTATTCGATATCTATTATTATCTAGATCTCAATCGTTTTTAAATAAGTCAAACGATTTGCTATTAATTTATCTAATCTAAGTAGATCCGATTCCTTTATTCAATAATAAAATTGATTTAGAATTATAATACCTTTGATTTCTAAAGTAGTAATTTGTATAGTATAGTTAGATCTATAATAAAGCTTATTATATATATAAATAGTAACAACAAATAGAATATAGGAAATAGGATACATTAATTGAATTGATTAATACTTTGGATTATAGGATCTCATATATGAAATCGTAAGACCTTAATTATAATAAAGCTCGAAAGTCTATAAGGACTGCTATATCGTTGCTATTATACAATCAGAAATATCCTGATATATTACTAAACATATCCAGCCACAAACCAATTGCTTTTGTAAATATAATATTAATAATAATTATAATTATAGTAATCGATTCTATAAAGGAAAACAATAATACTCATTTTATTTATAAAACAATTATCAATCAATTTTATAAAAAGAATAGAAAACAGAGAGTAATACTGAAAATCATAAATGTGATTAATATGCTTATTATCACGGTGTAGAAGTGTGCAATGGTATGCACCTAGGTTTGATATATGATATTCTACAAGGAAGGAAGAGAAAGGTTCTAAAACCGTATCGACTATATAGCTAGTGATGACTAAGCCTCACACTAGTGTGAGGCTAGTATGAACCCGTGACACTTATCAAATCATTAAATAATAACAAAATAGAATATACTAAAGAGTTTAGATCTTTGTATATAGAAAGTATAATTGGAGCAACCGAATAAATCGATATCTCTCAATCGATATCAATACTAACTACTCAATCGATTCTTAGGATTACAAAATCCTATAAGGAAATACTCTAAATCAGAAAGCCTAAAAAGATTGAAATGCTATATATTAATAAACATTAGAAATAGGATAGTTATACAATCCTTATTAAAATAGAAGGCAAATAGTTTTTAAGCAATTCCAATCTCTTCGAAATACATTTAAAAATTAGGAATACAATCCTTAGATTATAATTCGAATTGATTTTGTTATTACATTATAATAGGATAGGATGGATATTTGGATATAAAATGCTATTAGTTTGCCGAATAATCTTAAAATAAGAAAACTATATAAAACTAATCAATGCGTTTGGCGCAACCAATATATAAATAACAAAAATATAATTATATTATATTATATCTCAAATGCCTTATAATATTATAAAACTTTTCATAACTCTCACCAATGAGATAATCTATAAAGAGATTAAAGTTTAGATAGATGAAAGTCCAATTCAATATAGAATTACAAAATACAAAATGAATCTATTAACTTAGAGAACTAATTGAATTATTAACTTTAGAAAGCTAATGACATTATTCCCATTTTTTAATACTAACGAATTCTCGAAGTTTTTAAAAAAGCAATAATATTTCCAACTTAAATAATATACAATAGGATACTAATTATATTGTAATCCTTATATATACTATTGCCTAATCCAATACTCTAGGTGTAATGAAACAATCAATACTCATACCAATAAACAGATTTATAATTAGTATCAAAAAGATACTCAATATACAGTCTACTTCAAACCCTTCCAATTTGTATACAACAACTGCCCAACAATCTTGCAATTCATTAAAAACAATCTGATTCGATTTATATACGAGTAGTTGAAATAGTTAGAAAAACAGGTAAAAAGGATATACAAACAATCCGAAAAGAAAAAAAGTTTGCTCCCACTATAGATACTTTGTTTCAGATAATTATTATTAGCCCATCTATTCCAGGTATACATATTACTGTTTATAAGAACTAATAATAAATAGTTAATTAATTCTCTAAACGAGCTCGAATAAAAAAGAAGCTTTTTAATATTACCTATACATCTACTCACAATCCGCCTTATCGAGTTAATAAAGGAATAAACTACAATATAACTGTTATTACAAAAAAGGCTTTCTTATTATTTGACTTTGAAATAAGTGAAATAAATAAACCAACAACTAATAAGAATATACCTATTATTATATAAATCACACAAATAGTACAACTATAATAGAGGATAGAAGGTTTACAATTGTATAGACTAATATAGAATATAAATACTCCAATCATATTACCCTTTTCCAAGTAATTAAGAAGACTGGTATAAACATTATCTATATTCAAAAACCCCAATTATATAACAATTTAACAATATAAAATTATACCGCATACAATCAATATTAGTTAATCAATACATAAGGACTAATAAATAACCCTAACAATCCTAAAAATAGACTACAGATTATTATTTACATTTGTAAAAGGGTTAATCTGAAAATAATATAAATGAAATAAAATAATAATATAAATCTTTTATAAATCAATATCAATAGTTACTCGATTTTCAATATATATTGAGTCCTATTTAATTTGATTATGATAGAATATCTATTTGAATTAGAAATCCTTTTTAGAATTGGAACAATTATAAAAAGTGATTTCAATACGAAGTACAATCTATAGAAACCTGGAATACTAAATACTAATCAAAATAATACATTTGTATAATAAATTAGTAAATAAAAAATGGAATATATCGGAATTCTAAGTATATTTATTTATACAAAAAATTATATTCTAGATTTAATCTTTTCCAACCTTCTGGTTGTAATAATAATAATTAATAAAGATCTATAGTACAAATCCAACTATATCATTTAGATAATTATTATTGCAAATAGAAAGGCCTCTGAATTCAAACAAGTATATTACTAGATCCGGGATTCAGATTTGCTCTACCTAACAGATATAATAACTAATCGATCAGTGAGCTTTCTAAATATTAATATTCAAACCATTTAGAATATTAATAACTTTATTTCTAAAACATCGAATATATTAAATACAGTTATAGAAACTATTGGATAAAAGGATTGAAAACCTTGTCGATCCTTTCTATAGTAGATTGATAAGTATAGGGAGGTATATTGAATATATATAATAGTTAGGAGAATTGGGATTATAGATGAAAAAGAGAGTACTTTTTATAACCTACAAAGAATAATTAGATTATTCAAATAAACCTATTAGATTAAACATTTAAATGATATATAGAATAACTAGAAACTTTATAAGATTATAAATTGATATAAGATAACTCCGGAAACTGTTCTTAAAAGCTTCTCTTTAGTAATTGATAGATAGAAGATTATTGATATCAAAGAGAAAGCTGAAGCATTTTTTATAATAATCCTCGATTGCTTTAAGACAATAAATAATCTATTAAACAATCTATTCCAAGAATAAAACAAATATTTATTCCTTTTATAAAAAAGAATAATTACTATAGAAGAAATAGAGAAATATATAATAAAAGCTAAAAGTACTTCACCAAATATTGATAAAGCAACTATTCGCTTTCTTAAGGTATACTGATCTAGTATTGAAAAACTGATATATGAAATCTTTACTTTGTATCTAATGTTCAACTATTATCCGAATGAATAGAAACTTATTGAGATAATTATGTTACCAAAGATTAGAAAGAAGAACAGGATATTATTAAGATTATAAAGATCAATTGTATTGATATTGTATATCAATAAAGGTTTCGAAAAATATATCACTAATTAAATCATATAAATTACTATAAAATATAAAGTGATTAATCTATAGTACTGTAGCGTACTACCAAAAAGAGCCGGAATCGATTTTATTATTACCTTTATTTACAATACAAAGCTAGCTCTAGCCTCTAGTAATATAGTTATATTAATAATAATAGATATATAAGGTATATATAATACACTCTTTAAGCAGCGATTGCTACAATGTTTAAAGAAATAGAGCTAGCCTATATTATTTTTACAACTTATTGAATATTTTCTATTAGAAAAATATATACAAGTATAGCTTGAGGGAACTACAATTTGGGAATTTCCGGTTGTATACAGTACCCCTCAAAAATCGCCGTTCTCCCCGATTCTATATATCTTATATCTTACCGAGCTATTTAATTAAAATAAAATGTAATATTTTGAATATACTAATGATATAGTAATATATTATTTATCGAGGGATTTATTTATAAATATTTATATATTTCAAAAAGCTATATGACATATTCTGCAATAGGGGGATTGGAATAAGATCTTTTTTGTACCGGAAAAGTTCGAACTATTTTATATTTCGAAAAGATATAATACAACAAATCCAATTATAAGAATCAATCCGGATCTAATTATTACACCAACTCCTTTAAGAATCATTAATAGAATACAGCTTATTCTATACTAACTTAGAATCTTCCTTGATTGTCGATTAGTATTTCTATAATATATTAAGATCTGAATAACGAAAGCTATATAGATAGCTGTTTATATTCGATCAATAGTATATATAATCTATAGATTGTTTACTGTCTGCTTACAAAAAGCAATTATTATATACATCCTCTCCATTGCTCTCTTTAGCTTCGAAATATGATTTAATAGATAATTTAAATATCTCCCCAACACAAACTAAGTATCTATCGATATTCGATTTAAAAAGTATATTGATTTTATCAATAAAGCTATCAATACTACAGTCCAAAAAGTATTATCGGTTTATAAAATCATTCCGATGATTACACTTACTATAGAAGCGGGATTACTATCTAGGATTATTATACTTGAACAAACAAGATTAAGATTTACTTTCAAACTTTAAATAATAGATGCTCAATATTTATTAATAAATCAACTGAAACCGAATTTTAAAAAGAGAGGCCGAGGTGTTGGTATACTGAAAGGACTTATAACCAAATTACAAAGAATAGAACAAATACTCCCGGCAACTGAGTATTCGAAGCTCCTACAGCTATATTTCTTCCCCAAATATCGAAGCAATCTAATAGATAGGCTAACCAAAAACAATACTACAAAAACCTTCAAAGATTAATAGAATCGGTTTCCATTAGAAGATTATACAATCTTTTTAAATAATTCCGAATAGTATATTGAGTATAATTATTGTATAGAATATAGATATGCGATTTATTGTAGTAAACAATAAATTGATAATAAATTCGGATAAATATATAATTAATTATATATCTTTAATACAGAAGCAATCGGTGTCTAGTAGAGGCTTGAGCAATTTCTATAGATTATTGAGTAACCTTTCAAGGGTCGAATATAATTAAACATCAATAATATCTTAGTAATCTAGAAACTACAAAAGAATACTATTGAATCTTTTCAATAGGCCTATTATAAATATTATCAAATGATATAATATTACAATATCAGGATTAAATAGTCCCTAGAATATATTGAAATAAAAAGCAATAAGGCTACCAATCGTTTAATAAATCAGGGTATAACAAAACTAATAGATATCTACTTATCAAATCTATCTACAATAAGTAATATATATTTAATTCTTAAAAATAAATACTGACTTTTAGAAAGTATATAATAAACTACAAAAAAAAACCTAATCTCTAAGATATATTATATATAGAAACTAATATATAGTATTTCAGAATTACTTAGCTTCAAATTCCCCCATAGGATTTTGTATTAGTTTTTAATAATGCAAATTGATTATAGTGATTTTTTAGTTTATTATATAAGATTCAATTATAAAAATAATTATAATATTTATTCTTATAATAATAATAAATCCTTTTAATACTTTTTTCAATATTCAATTAATAATGAAATATAAACCGATTGACTATTTATATTCAACCAGATTTACATCGAATAGGATATAGTTATATATATAAAATACATTTTGCAATCTCAAAACAGTTTTATCAAACTTTTCTTCGGATTTAGATTCTATTCTTAGATATACCCAAATTTCATATAAAATATACAACTCTTATATTTCGTTTATTTATTACAAAAAAGAATATTTTATTATAACAATTAAAACTTTATATTAATTAATTATATATATTATAAATGTTTTCCTAATTAAATATAATTACTTTTTATATTTACTAATACTTAGATAATATATAATAACTAGATTTATAGGTTAAAAAAATAACTATAAGAACAAAATAGCTATTAGGCCATTATATATAGGATTGAACAAAGGAATATTAGGAATAGAAAATATTTGATTAATTATTATTATATTACTATAAATAGTCGAAGTATTAGTGTTTCGTAGGTCTGTTTATAAGTATGTTTAGAATACTCTTAGGGAGGTTAGATATTAGATATTAATTATTATAAAAATAAAAAAATAAATAAATAAAGCTTATTATAAACCTTTATATATATAAAAGGGATATTGGAAAAGGTTAAATCGAGAATATACCTTTAGGTATATATCAATATCCTAGGGATGCTTATAAAGTATATTCCTTAGGTATTCAATTAGTCAATTAGAGCTGTATTTTAATTCACTAATAAAATACCAAACTCCTATAGCTTATTCTTAGTATTGAAATCCCCTCCTATAATTATTCAAGTATTCAGCTCGAATTGTATTATATAATCTATTACTATTGGATCGAGAGAAGCTCGATAAATATTCAAGATCAAATAACTATTTATTCTAATCTATAATAAATCTCTACTCTTTAAACTTTCCATTTGCTGAATAATAAGATCAGCCTTTTTTCGAATATATATAATTACTCGTAGGCCCGATTCCCTTTTTTCAAAAGCCTATTATTCTGTTCAATAATCTATCAACTAATATTTATTGTATATTGTATAGTTTTAGATTGTATTATTTAAATATAATCGGGGTTCCTATATACAAATTATATCTACTAAGATCTCGAAAGCTAATTAAAACAAAGTAATATAGTTCGAGTAGTTCCTATTAATATTAGCTTATACAATTGTAAGCCCTTTATCTCTGGGTGAATGTATATCGATTGTACTGCTTATAGGGAGAAGATAGATATAGGATTGCTTGATCCAAACAATTTACAATCTATTATCTCTATATCTATAAATCCAAAAACCTTATTAACTAGAGCTAACTCATTAAGGTTTTTTTTTAGAAAACAATATATTGTAATTTCGCTATTGAAATAGTTATAGAACTAAATTAATCTGAGCTCTAATTATATTAGTACTTTCTGCTATTTGTATTGCTTGTATTTTTATAAGTAGTAATCCTAATTTTTGGAATAGGGATTGTAGATATAATTATTTATAAAAAGAAGATAGATATTAATAGTTAATAATTGCTTATTAGTACCGGCTAGTGTAGATTTTGATATACTTTGAGATCTATTATTCTAATAGTTTTTTTTTATTGGGTTAAGATAATAATCCTTTTGTTATATATCTTAGAAATAATAGGGTGGTTGAAATATTCTGATTTAAAAAGGCTTAAATAATTGGTATATTATATAATATTAGTATATTACTAATATATAGATTCCTTTATATACTTATCGATCTTTTTATTATAGATAGAGTAGTATATCTTTTTATAATAGATATAAGAGTTATAATATTTTAATATCTATTATTATATAATTACAATCCCTTTAATTTATTCAAAAGCATTAAAAATAAATTATTATTGAAAAGCCTGAATTATAAGATAGGGATTCTGAATCCAATAATCCATATTACTCTATATATAATTAGATTAATATTATAGCAAAATAGTTGATATATTATTAGCTCCTTGTTAATTTGTATAACAATTTCTTTTTTAATAAGTTTCTTAGAGAAAGGAATAGGGATATTTTTAATCCGATAGAAATTATAGGGTACTATAAATATTGTATATATATACTAGATTTCAAAAAGGTGGATTCTAAATCCTCTTATTACTTTTCTAATTCAATTAGTATTTTCAGATTTTAATAGATTGATGTAAGTAGTAATTGTATTGTATTATAGTAATCACTCAATATTATTCTCCAATAAATAAAGAACTGTTCTAAGGGTCAATTCTAATATTATAGTTTTTATTTTCAATCGAAAGAGGAAGGAATTAGTTTTCCTATAATAGATTTCCTTGTTTGTTATAATTAAGATTGTTTTATTGATATATTTCTAATCCTTTTTGTTCCTTTTCATTTTTGAATAAATTATATTCAATCCTTTAAAGGAAAGAGTACAGATAATACCAAATTGATTGATAGGTTTGAATGCCTAAAATATTAAAAATATTTTTGTTATTTCTAAATAGAATATCTTTGAAGTATTTAATATTATTAATAATATACTATTATATTGATTATTATATATCAATCCCAAAAGTATAATCAATATAGCATTTTTGATTTCTAAAATATATTGATATTAATATCGATTTCTTTTATTATTATTTATAAATCGATTTATAAAAATTGTAAAAGCTTTATTTATTTATTGTATATCTCCTTTAATTTTATTAATTCTTTTGAATTTTATTTTGATTATAATAAGTGTAAAGCTTATTGCTGATTCTACAAACAATTGAAGAATGATTGGAGTTCTCGAAGTAATTGAAGTAGTATAATCCAAAGGGCTTTTGGTGTTGTATATATATATTGATAATGATATAGTTGTGGGGAGGCTCCTAAGAGCAATTGTTTTTATAGTATAGGTTTTCGGTTTTAATATATATATATTACTCCTATCAAAATCTTATAGATTTCAAAGATAATGATTATTCTTCTTGATTAGTTTGTGAGGTTCTTATGAAAAAAACCGAAACATATAATAAATACTGTTTCCTATTTATCTCTTTTTATAATTGTTCGTTTCAAGGAGGATACAGATAACGTAGTACCCACTATTCATAGGTCCTAATTGTTATATATTATATTCTATCTAAAAAACTAGTTATTAAGATGGATAATCTATAAATATAGATTACTATAAGGTTAGCACCTCCGCTTTCACTTACTAGATTACTAAACCTAATCATATAATTTAAGGTTATTCAATATTATTCATACACTAAGAACTCTTTATTTTATAATCTTAAATCCATAACTATTATATTTTTATTATTACTTTATCCCAAAAAGAAATTAAAATGTATAAATGAAAAGTATACCTAAATGTATAAAATCCTTATTAAAGAATTTATTTTCTTTCTTTAATTCTTTATATCTCTTAGCAATTTTGTATTTCTATTGCAAAGTTATAAGCTAAAGCTTTTCTTTTTCTTTTCTTTTTCCACCCATTTTATTACCTTGATATTAACTTTATTCATATTAATTAAATCAGCAAATACCTTATAAAGTTTTGTTTTAGTTATTACATTAATCGGATTTATATATCCGTCGATCTATATGATTTCAATAATCTTTTTTTATTCATATAATTATTTCAATACTATAATATCGATTATTAATCTTTTTTCACTAATTATACCAAGTTTTGTGAATAAATTATATAATGATTTTGAATCTATACATATAATCAATAGGATCTTTATATTAAAAATTATTTTGATTATTAATATTATTATAGTTTTTATATCAAATCTATAGATTAATCTATATAATTCTAATACTAGTATACTTTATATGATTTTCTTGTATTTAATAAATTATGACACTTTACCTTAGAAGAACTGTGATACAGGGTATAAAATGCCTTTAGAATCTACAACTAAAGAAACGGAAGCGAATCGCTTTTTCAAAGATTATATAGATTAATTATATACAGATAATTATATATATATACTTTTGCATATATAACTGATTGTATTGTAATCCTATTCGATTTGTAATATTATTCTTTTCTTCTGAAAAGCTTGTTCTTGAATATTATTATTTCCTATTTCGATTTATTATATATTGATTACAATTATTAATTAGACTATTGTATAATAGGTAGTATAATAAATAAGTATATATATTAATTTTTCTTTTTCTACAATAGCATTATATATATCAATCAAAGGAAAACATTCTATTATTTAGCAATAGCTTTATTGAATTGTATTATATAATCACTCTTCTTTCTGTTACGGGAGCTGCCTCTAGGGTCACGTGGAAGTGTCTAGAGATCTCT
>JBBMOJ010000783.1:0-12059 GCA_038090695.1 Sclerotinia spermophila | reverse complement strand
CGAGAGATCTCTAGACACTTCCACGTGACCCTAGAGGCAGCTCCCGTAACACTTCTATACTCTCCGTTGTCTTTCAGGTTTGTAGCTGGCACTACGTACAGGTAGGACTTCGTCTTCGCCGACCAATAATCGGGTTATATAATGGGTTATATAATCTATTTATATTCATTCCCATCTAAAAATCTTGATTATTCCAATCAAATAAGAATACTCAAACAAATCCTACAATTAACATCTGAAATCCTTATAGCTATTTAACAACTTTATATTGTAGTATAAAGTTAATATTATCTTAGCCTTTAATATTCTTATTCGAAAGAAGGAATTTTACTATTGGGATTCGATTACTGATTTATATTATCTTTATATTTATATCAATTATCGATCTAGTTCTTTCTACTTTTGTTCCTTTTTCTTCAATTATTATAATGAATATTTCCAGAGCTTTTGTAAAGCTATTTATTCCATTGTCTTTTGTAATTATTAGCAATTTTGAAGATTTGGCTATTTTGATTGAGATAATAAAATCGATTAGTTTATTGAATCTAGTCTCTTTATTATTATTACTAGAATCGATAAGATTAAACAAAAACTCGTTCTTTGTATATATAATTATCCAATTGTAGATCTTATCCCAATTAATAGTACTTGGTCTTTTTAAATCACATTTCATATTATTAATATACTTATAGAACACTTTCTTTGGGATACTTTTTAGAAATGTTTCTGTAAGGTTACTCTTAGTTGAAGCTTTGTTTTTAATTAAGTGTTAGGCGATTTGATTGAATTGATAGGTGAATCTAATAATACTATTATAGATTATATCTTTATTATATCGATATTTCTTAGTAAAGTAATGGATATATTCCTATAAGTATATTTTTTAATAGATATCAGTATTTAGGTATTTCTTAAGAAAAACAGGCTTAAATCGTTATTCCTAATATAAGCTTTTGGATTACTATTCTTTTATTATTTTAATTTCATTATAAAGGATTTATTCGATCTAAAAAGGAATATAGGTACAAAAATCTTTATTAGTTATATAATAAGTATAATAAAGTTGTTCCATACCTTTATACCACTCAATAACATTGGATTCTTGAAATCAAAGTATTTCTTCTTATTTAAGGAATGGAAGTAATAGAGTATTTGTATCACGGGGCAAGAGTATACAATTGTATACACCTAGGTATGATATATAATATTCTACAAGGAAGGAAGAGAAAGGTTCTAAAACTGTATCGATTATATAACTAGTAATAACTAAGTCTTATATTAGTATAAGGCTAATATAAACCTGTAATAGTATCTCCCTTTTCAAGACTTGCTTATTCTAAGTAAGCTATATAAACTAATGTATTTTTTCTATTCAAATTATATTTTCTTTTATCTTATTAAGTATTTTGGTTCTAATATTTTGTATATTATAGGTTTTAATATCAAATTGGTTTTCGAGTTATTTAATACCTATTTTAGAGGGCTAGGTTTTTTAGAGTATAAATGATAATATTCAGCTATAATCTTTTTGTTGCTTTTTAAATCAAAGACTAATTGTCAGGTTAGAGTATAGTATTTTTATTTTATTAAATAATAATATCCATCTTCATTATAATTGTTTAGTATTCCTTCAAATATTTATTTTTGTATTGATTCATTCTCTTTATTCTTTTTTTCAAGGATTTATTTCGTATAATTAGAGACTTTGAATTGTTGATATCAATTTAATTTAGGAAATATATACTTTCGTTTGTAGGAATAAGAAGCAAATAATAGAATACTAGAAATATCTATATGTTTTCCAGTAATTGAATAAAATACAAGCGAGAGTATACCTTTATAATCTTATAAGAGCTAATCCATTTGTTATTTAGTTTTTTTACTTTTTTTGATATCTTTATATTCTTTGTATTAATAAATACTTTCTATTCTATATTATAGTATAGGAAATCTGATTTATAATAATTCGTATATTCCTTATATATAGAAACAATCTATTTAATGAGAGCTTAAAGTTGCTTTATAATCTATTCTATTCTATTTGTAGTTTTATTTCCTTTAAAAAATTCATGTTTTTGTATTAATATAAACTCTAATGGGTATGATTTGTTAGGCTTGATATTAATATATAGATTGAAGTTATAATTAGTAAAGGATAATAAATATCCTATTATTTTTGAGATTATATTATTAGATACAAACTCTATTAATAATAATTATTCCATTCAATCATCTTAATAGAAATTAATAAAAACATAGAGATATTGTTTAAGGATAAAATTAATATATTCAGTTTGTCTATTAGTTTATAGATGAAAGGCTAAAGAGTATTTAAAAGTAACTATTAGTTTTTCAAATAATTGAAATCAAAATCCTAATACAAATTGTATTCTATAATCCAAAATGATATTATTGAGTAAGCTATATAAGATATAGATTCAGTTTATAAAAACATTGATTAACTCTTTTATATTTATGATTCTCGTATTAATAAAATAGTATATTTTTATTAATCTATAAACTACAATTGAAATATATTTATATATAGATTCAGAGTATTTACTTTTTGGAAAGAAAGTAATATAATCAATGGATATATTTAATTATATTCGAAATGGAACCGAAAGGGGTTTTAGAAAGCTTAATAAGGCTAATTTAGAGGATTTTGTATGAATATATAATTCGTATACTTATATATAAACTCTAATCTCTTAATATATATTTGATTACCAATAAGATCTAAAAACAAGATTAATAGTTTTTATATAACTAGAATATCCAATTGGACTAAAGGAATATATTCTATAAATAATTTGTATTTTCAATTCATTATCTAATAGTATTTAAAGCTTTTTATAGAAATACAATTTGTTATTAATTATATAATAATCTTATATTATTATTCTTATAGTATTTCGGAAGTCTTTCGATTACTTTTGTATTTGTAGGTTTTAAATTGCAATTATAAATTGTTATACTATTTTAGATCTTATATAAGTATTATTAATTAGTTAGTTTATAGGTTTGTTTTTTATAAGAACTATTAGATCGATAAGTGCTAATATAATATCCGTTTTTAGTTTATTATATAAATCGATATTGAATCTAATAGCTGATAATATTATTCTTTTTTTATTTTTTAAATATTCGTTATCTGGATTTGAAAGGTTTGATTTATCTTTTTTTTTACAATTCAATACATCTGGGTGTATTACCTTTGTTCTAGATCGATATATAATACGAAAGTTGTATTAGAATAGGAATTCGGATTAGCGAATTTGTTTTTGATTCAATATTTTCGTTATTATAAAATATTCTAAATTCTTATAATCTATAAGGATTTCGAATTCTTATTAGGAGCTCTGAAGTTCAAGGTATTATTCTTCTATTGATTTAATTATAACAAAGAGCTTTTTATTATATATTTTATAATTGTATTTAACTATAAAATATTTGAAGGAAAAATATACTATTAGCTATAAGATATTGTTTTCGTTATACTAAGAGAGTATTCCTTTAAAAGCCTAATTTGAAGTATTGGTTTTCAGAATAGTGTATTTTCTATAATCGAAATAGGCTAGTACCGGTGCAATAATAAAAGCGGTTTTTAAAGTTTTGAAAATAGTATTATATTCTTTATTCTATAATTAAGGATTGTCTTTTTATAATAGATTATTCAAAATATAATAGATCTTAAAGAAATCTTTAGTAAATCGTCAATAGAAATTAACGAATCCTAAAAAGCATTATAGGTCTTTAACTGAAATAGATTATTCCTATAATATAATAGTTTTAATTTTATTAGGATCCATTTGAATATTGTTTGTAATTATAATTAGGCTAAGATATTGTATAAAGGTTGTTTTAAATTTGTATTTGTTGATATCAATTTGTAAATTTGTATTTACTAGTTTTTGAGTAATAATGTGAATATATTCCCTGTATTTAGACAAGTTGTTGAAATAAATAAGAATATTATTGAAATATACTATATAATATTTATCAAGTTTATTGAATAAAGTATAATTGATATAATACTGAAAAGATACTAGTATATTATATAATTCAAAAAGTATTACTAGTGATTCGAATAAACTAAAATATATAATAAATACTATTTTCCATTTATCCTCCTTTACAATATAGAGTTTATTAAATATAGCGATAATATCCAATTTAGAATATACCTTTATATTATATAAAGTATTAAGTATTTCCTTTATAATAGATAAAGGATAATAGTTCTTGATAATGATATTATTTAAGCCTTAATAGTTCTAACAAATACAAACTCCTTTATTTAGTTTTACTATTAAAAGTAATAATACAATACTATAAAAATACAATTCCTAAATGAATCTTTTAAACAGGTTTTTGTTTATCTATTTTCTGATTATTTCAAATTCTAAAAGCGAAAGTGATTTATTCTTGAAATATAATGATTCTTTGCTTAGTATAAATTTGATTTTATAATCCCAAGCTCTTTATAAAGATAAGATTTCAGCATTTTGAAACAAAAAGGTTAGTAGCTTATTCTATAGCCAAAAAAGTAATTTATTTTGTATTTCGTTATTATTAAAGTTTGGTTTTCTAATAAGAAACTTTATTATATTAGTTTCTATAATATTATTTAAACAATTCTATTAATAGTAATCTTGAATAAAATTATATAAATATATTAATATTATTGCTAGGGCTTTAATAATAATACTTTTTCTTTGAAGAATATATTTACAACTTTATTTATCAAAATCAAAATTGTATTTGGATATCTAGTTTAATTTATATTAAGCTTTTTCGGCTTAGTTTAATTCTTTCCAAGTTATTTTTATAGTTTGAATACTATTCTGTTTATAGAAAGATATAAAGCTTAAAGTTTAGAGCTAATGGATATCTTCTATATTTGGATTGAAGTTTAATGATTGTTTTAATAGAGGTATTATTAATAATAATAATTCTTCTTTTGTTAGATTTGATTGCTTTTGTTTTTAGTTAATAATTTTGCTAATAGATACTGGATATGAAATGGATTGATTTCGGATTATATAAGCTTGTAAAGCTATATTACTATTATAAACTATAATATAATAGTAATCTTTATTGGATATAAGAAATAGTTCGATAAATATATCCTCAGAATTAGTTGATTTATAATTATTATTAGTATTTTCATTATTATCTTCTATAATTTATTTATAATAATTGTTTATTTAATAAACATTTCGAAGGAATATTTTGATTAATAGTAATATATCCCAAACCTCTTTTGAGGACTTTCGTTTATAGATAATAATAATAGTATTGAGTTATTGAAATAATTGGATAATTAGAGCTTGATATTTATATATATTTTTTGGATAGTATTATATTGTACAATATAGAAAAGTGAATAACAATATTATATTCACTCAATCTATATATAGATTGTAATATTATAGCTAAAGTAATCCAAAGATAATAAAAGTATTAGAAAATAGTTTTATAATAAAAAATATTTAGGTTTCTTAGTGTAATCTTATTGCTATAGGTATTATAAAGTATTCAATAATAATATTAGTGATATTACTATCAGTTAATCAAAGTTATCAATAGTATAATAAAGGTTTTATATAAATATTATATTGAGTAATAAAAGAGTAATTAGTAAAAGCCTTACTGGAGTATTTATTATCAATTAAATTAATTATATTAAAAGGGGAATTATATATTAGGAATATAGTAATTTAAATAAATAGAGATTTACTATTTATAGAATTAAATTGTAATAGCTTATTGCTATCTATTGTTTGTTTAATCTATTCCTTATTTTTATTTGATTTCTATAAACAATTTATTATAAAGATAAAGTATTTCCTTGGAAATTGTAAGCTTTAATTGGAAGAAGGGATATTGTAATACTTTAAAAGGTATTTGAAATATTCTTAAAGAATAATATCAATTCGTTTTCAATATAATTTTGGAATATATTAAACTGATAATATTAATAAAGGTTTTCTTGGAAGTTTTGTTTTGAATAATATAGATTATTATAATTGTTTCGATTTAAATAATTAGTATTATAATTACCTCAATTAGATTGATTTCCAATATATCCTCTACTATAATATATTCCTTTCTATAAATCCTATATAATATCTCGAATAGTTTTCTATATATTAATAGTCTTTTTTGCTTTATATTCCTATATAGAATAATGTTACGACGGTATTCAATATACTGCATCACATAATCAGGAAGTCATAGGATTAGGGATACCCACTGGATCCTATTACTCCTATCTAATAGGACATAATAGGATCAATAGGATAATAGAGAACAAAGGTTTATATAAAGGAATAGGTTTTATTATAATATAGAGTTTTATATTTAAAAACAATTATTAGTTTTATTATTATAATTATAAGAATTACAATTAGTTATTAACTCTATTAAATTCCTATTTGAAGTTTAATCTAAATGTTACGGGAGCTGCCTCTAGGGTCATATGGAAGTGTTTAGAGTTCTCTCAAGATGGTTTAAACTAGACTTTAAGTAGGAATTCAATATGATTATAACTGATTGCAATTCTCATAATTATAGTAATGAAACTAATGATTATTCTTAAGCATAAAGCTTTATATTATAATGAAACCCATTCCTTTATATAGACCTTTATACTTTGATCGAATCGATAAGTTTATTCGACTACTCGAGTCGACAAGTCGAATCGACTTTCCTTTATGTGATACTTGTCCTTGTGACTTGGTAAGGCTATTGCTTATCTAACCTGTGCCTAATGTGCTGTTTTCATAGGTTCCAATACTAAGGCCTTAGGTTTATCTTATAATCCATGTTGCGGTGCGGGTACCTCCGTAACACTAAACCATTTCGAGAGATTTCTAGATACTTCTATATGATTCTAGAGGTAGCTCTTATAATATTTTGAGTATCCTTATTGTTTCAAGTATTAATTCAACTTTAGCTATTATAATAGCTTTCAATAGCAAATCCAATAGTAATCTAGGATGTGTATTCATTAATAATGATATCGAAATAATTAATGTTCCTAAGGAGATTATTATTAACGAAAAACTTAAGATTGTTTTATCTAATAAATACTAAGGAAGTTGATAGGAATTCAATACTTTCCTATTATAACTCGAAATCTATTTCAGATTCAATTAAAACAAGTTTATTGAAAAGGAATCTAAGAGTATATAGGCTGTGTTATACCTTAAAGGCGAAATAGATAAATGGATTTAGTTATATTTGTGTAACTATTTCGAGTATAACAATAGGGAATGTATATAATCTATAAGAACCATCTTTGATAGTTTTGAAGGGTTTAAGATAGAGATTTGTAGGATCTTTGGAAACTCTAATGAGTTAGAAGTAGTGGAAGAAAAGATCTTCAATCTTAAATAGATAGGATTAGTATTAAAGTATATTATAGAGTTCCGAAGATATATAGGAATAATTAAATGGGATGAAATTATTATTATAAATTATTATTATAAAGGATTTAAATTAGAAGTATATTTGGAATTTGATAGGGAAGGGGAGGACAATAATTTGAATAAGCTAATTAAAAGCTCTATCGATATTGATAATTGTTTATATAGATATAAATAAATCTAATAATTATATAAACTTTAGATAAATTATAAGTAAGGGTGTTATTATAAGAATGAGGGTAGATTATATTATAATCTATAGAGATATAGAGATCCTATGGAGCTAGATGTTATTTATTATAAGGCTGGGAATGATGATTTAGAGAAGAAACGAAGGTGAGAAAATAATTTATGCTTTGAATGTGGAAAAGTAGGGTATTGAGTAGTAGATTGTTGAAGTAAGAAAACAGGAGGTAAGAAGGGTAACTTTAAGAATAAGTTTGATAAGGGCTAATTTAATGCTATCTTTATGTTATAATTGTGTGTAGTTAGTATTACAAGATTAGTTATATTATTATTAGCTTATAAAGAAGAGCTAGGAGAAGAAGAGGTAGAGAATCTCTTATAGGTAAATAGAGAACTATATTTAGGAGAATTATAGTCTATTCGAGAAATCGACTAATGGAATTGTTGTATTTAAAAGATTGAAGATATAGACAAAGGAATTATTAATGAGAATCTTAGTATAATAGATATTGAAGAAGGAGAATCTTATAAAGTTTGGTATATTGATTAGTATTGAATTCTATAGTTTGGAGTTATTATTAATACTTTATTTGTAGAAAGAATCAGTAGAGAATATCTCTAATGGTTAGATTAAAGAGAGTTATAGGAAATATTCTATTAATATATATTCGAGTAGAATAAGAATTCAAATTTATTTTTATATAAAAGAATTGGAAAAGAATATTGTATTCAAGCTTAGGTTATTCTATTATTATTAGTTATGGGTATAGTGATAAAAGTAACCCGAGGGAATTATTAATATATCCTATAGAAAGACTTATTTAATGATAAAACTAGATTAGGGATGAATATAGTCTATTTAGAAGAAAAAGAATTATGATATATAATATTTATTGATAAAATCATTTAGGATTATGAGGATAAGTAAATTATATTATAGTTGAATACTATAGGATAAGTAGGATAGATATATTATAGAATCAAAATAAATAAATAAATATAGTTAACTATGATAGATTTAGGGGCTATAGGAAATTTTATTGTATTAGAAGCTGTAAAATACTTGGGAATTTTATTCCAAGAGAAACAAGAATCTTATTAATTGTAGTTAATTGATAGATAACTAATAGGATCTAATAGGATTGTTTTTCAAGAGATATAATTAATATAAATGAGTATAATCTAATACTTGGAGGTTATATAATTTGATATTATGTTATTAAGCTAATAATAGATTATTTTAGGGATATTATAGTTAAAGATATATAACTTTAGAATAGATTGGTTATAAGAGATAGTGATATTTGATTAGTATAAGAATGATTATAATGATATGTTTAAGGTGTTTGTGAGATATAATATATGCTAAGGAGAGTTGAATATAAATAATATTGGTGATATAGGATATCTAGTTTAGAGTTCTTTATTAAGAGCGAAAGTTAGTATACTTTTTTTATAAATATAGAAGCTAATGATATAGTAGGAAATTGTAATTAAAGTAGAAGAGCTTATGATATTAGAATAATATGAGAAATATAAATATGTTTTTAAAGAATCTAGAATTTATAAAGCTTTATTAGAATATAAGTTATAGGATTATAAGATAATATTGGAGGAAGGTAAGATGTCTATGTATATTCTAATTTATTCAATATTAGTTGATAAGCTGAAGATGTTTAGGGAATATATTGATAACAATTTGGCTAAGGGATGGATTAGGGAATCTATATTCCAAGTGGTAAGTTTAATTATATAGGTATCTAAGAAGGATAGTATTAAAAGATTAGTTATAGATTATAGAAAACTCAATACACTTATCAAAAAGGATTGATACCTATTTTTATTAGCTATAGAATTAAGAGATCAATTAGGTGGAATAATGATATTCATTAAAATGGATTTATGTAATGGTTACTATTTGATTAGAATAAAGGAAGGTGAAGAATGGAAAACTGTTTTCAAAACCAGATATGGATTATACGAATACTAGGTTATACTATTTGGGTTAACTAATGTATTAGTAATATTTATAAGGCTTATAAATAATATGCTGTTGTAATATTTGGATACTTGTTGTATATACTATTTGAACAATATTCTAGTATATTCAAATAATGAAGTTCAATATATCAAAGATATTAGTAATATCTTTGAATATTTAGCTAAAATCGATTTGCTATATAAACTAAGTAAATATGAATTCTATATTATAGAAATAGAGTTTCTGGGATTCATTATATCAAACTAAGGGTTTAAGATAAGTAAGAATAAGGTTAAGGTAGTATTAGAATAGAAGTAGCTTATTATGATTAAGGAAGTATAGTTCTTTTTAGGATTTGTTAATTTCTATTAAAGGTTTATTAAAGGTTATTTAGGGATTATAATACTCTTAATCAATTTAATTAGAAAAGAATAAGGAATATTCGAATGGATTGTTAAGGTGTAGGAATCCTTCGAAGTATTTAAATAAGTAGTGGTTGGAGAGCTGATACTATTAATATTCGATCCAGAAAAGTAAATCATAATGGAAACGGATTCTTCAGATTTCGTTATAGGAGTAGTTCTGAGCTAATCAGGTTAGAATGAGAAATATCAATTAATTATATTTTATTTTCGAAAGCTATTATTAGTTAAATTAAATTACGAAATATATAATAAAGAATTACTGGTAATAGTCGATGTATTTAGAGAATGGCGAGTTTATTTGGAAGGATTAAAATATATAGTATAGGTGTATATAGATTATAAGAATTTGGTTTACTTTATTATAATGAAGTAGTTAAATAGATGATAGATTAGATGATTGGAAACTATAGCTAATTATAATTTTAAGATTTCATATATCAAAGGATTAGAAAACGCTAGGGCTGATACTTTTAACTGAAAACCAGAATATCAAGAGAATAAGTTATATGAATTATATACTATATTCAAAAAAGAAGGCGAATTATTGGTTTATAATATATTATAGTTTATAGCTATATATATATTAAAAGACAACTATCTCAGGATTAAAATCCAATTATATTATAATAAGGATACTATAGCTATATATATATGTAAAATAATAGAACTAGGATTTATAATAGAAAACAAAACCATATACTTTTATAGAAAAGTATATATTCTGAGTCAAATGATTAAGGAATTTGTGATAGAACAATATGGGTTGTTAGTATATAGATATCAAGGAATTATAAGGATATTTATAAGAATATAGGAAATCAGTTATTTCTTATAAATAAGGATAATAGTTGAAGAAGTTGTTGGAAATTACAATATCTATATATGAAATAAGTTGTTATGATATATGCTATATGGCTAGCTCTAGACCCTAAATATGTCTTCTCAATTATAGAAGTTTATTATATAGGATTTTGTAGTTAAACTATTATTTATAAAAGATTCTATTATAGGTATTAAGTATGATATAATACTCAATATAATAGATAGGCTAATGAAATTTATATATATAATATTATTTAAAGAAATATAGAATACTGAGTAATTAGTATATATATTTCTTAGGGTTATAATAAGTATATATAGAGTACTAGATGAGATAATCTTGGATAGAGATAAGCTTTTTATTTTGAAATTCTGGATTATCTTATTAATACTTATAGGTGTTAAAAGAAAGCTATTGATAGCTTTTCATTTATAGATAGATGGTTAAATAGAGAGGACTAATTAGATAATAGAAGTATATCTTAAATACTATATAAATTATTGATAGAATAATTGAGTAGAACTATTATTTATAGTATAATTTGTATATAATATATCGGAAATGGAAACCACAAAGATTATATTAGTATATATTAACTTTGGGTTTAATCCTAAAGTATACTAAATACTAATACTATAAGAAGTTAATACCGAATTAGTAATAATATAAGTCGAATAGTTAAAAGATTTATAAGAGTAATTTACTCTTGATCTAAGATTTATATTATCTAGAATAGTAGTTTACTATAATACAAAATGTAGTATGGAATTTATATTTAAAGAGGGGGATAAAGTTTATCTATTATAATAAAACATTGAAATCAAAAGACTAAGTAATAAACTTGATTATAGGAAATTAGGATTATTCAAGATTGATAAGATAATAGGAATTATCAATTATCAGTTAAAACTACTAGATATAATGAATATCTATCTAGTATTTTATATATCCTTATTCGAACTAGTATTATTAGAAGTACTGAATATATTATTAATGGAAATCAAACTAATCAATCCGAATACTATATATAATATCGAAATAATATTAGATTATAAATATATTAGAGATATAATTAAATATTTAATCAAATAGTTAGATTATCCATATACCAAAAATTTATAGGAATCAAAAATAAACCTCAACTGTTCTGAGAAGTTTGTTACGACGGCATCCAACTTACCGCGTCACATGACATAAATTACACGTGATGG
>JBBMOJ010000782.1:0-12071 GCA_038090695.1 Sclerotinia spermophila | reverse complement strand
GAGAGATCTCTAGACACTTCCACGTGACCCTAGAGGCAGCTCCCGTAACACAGATTTAGACTATAACTACTTTAAAAACTAATTAACAAATCCACTAGCCCTTATACCTTTGAATTATAGTAATTCTATAAAAATAAATATTATTATCTTTGAAGTAGATATTAATATCAATAGTTGGGGTGCTATATTAAATCAGGAATTAAAGAAAAAGCGGACAATTGTATACTTTGAGAATGGACTTTGGAATCTAGTTGAACAAAACTATAACACTACAAAAAAAGAATATCATAGAATTTTGAAAGCTTTATAAAAATACAGATTTAATCTATATAATATACATTTCGTTTTAGAGACTGATACCAAAATCCTTATTGCCCAATTAAATCGAATAATAATTGATTTTCCTAATATATTAATAACTAGATAAATAATATAAATCAGATTATTCGACTTTGAGATTCGATATATAAAAGATACGATTTATATTACTACTAACAAACTTTCAAAAAGGTTAGGAATTGTTATAGAATATAAAAATAAAGAATTGAGTGAAATAGATATTAATGAATAGATTATTAATAAATTCAATAATATAAAGGATATTGAAAGTAGTAATTTTGTATTACTAGAATAAAGTTATTAATTTGAAATTGGGTATAATAATAATAGTTAAAGGATTATATAATATCTATAGATATTATAATACTTTAATAATATAATTAGATAGGAATTTTCTAGTTGGAAGAAATGTATATTAAACTTTATTGTTTGAAATGAATGTTTATTCAAAATAGGTATTCATAGTATATTATATTATAAGGTTATTAACGATTTATAGATTCAGATAATATTGATTAGTAATTTATATGAAGTATATAGGTATAAAGGAATAGAGAGTATATTTGATAAGATTTCCTATTTATATTATTAGAAAGGGATATATAAGAATATAAAACGATTTGTTTCATTTTGCTCAAATTGTTAATTATATTAATCAAAATTGAAAGAAGAATCTATGTATTCTATATGAGTTACAATTTGCTAGTAGAAATATAGCTTGGATATTATATATATACTTACGGATAATAGTTATAAGTATTTAGTTACTTTATATATTGATTTATTAGATTGGATTGAAACTAAGGTTTTTTGGAATACGATCTTATAAGTAGTAGTAGTTTTTATTTGGAGTGTTGTTTATAGATATTCAATTTTTGGGAAGATTTTAGTAGATGGAGGACTAAAGAATAAAGTCTATATGGAATACTTTTTGAAAAAGTATAGTATTAAGTATATATAGATATCTGTATATAATTCAAAGGCAAACAATTAGATCGAAAAAGAATATAGATCTATAGCTGACAGATTAATAAAAACAAAGAATAATAAAAATAGGTAGTTATAATATCTTAATACAATTTTGTTTGTTGATAGGGTTATTATATACCAATCTACAAATCTAATATTATTCTATATAATCTATGGATATTATTCTGTATTACTTATTGAAACTCAATTCTGTATATAGAGAATACTGGAATAGGAGAAAATTACTACCCGGGTGGAGCTACTAGTAATAAGGATATACTAATTGGAATATTGTAATATTGATATAGAAGAAGCTTTAATACAGAAAAAGTGCTATCGTTTCAATAATAAAATACACTTTGACTAGAATAATAATACTATCAATAAACAAATCAAGTTAAATGATATTATTCTATAGTTTAATCTTTAATTGAAAATCAATATATTGAGGGAAAGGAAACTTATATATCGATGGTTTGGATTATATTGAGTTAAGATAGTATTGGTAGAGAAGAGTATTTATTAATTGGAAAAAATGGATAATATTCTAATTAATAGGATATATTCCGGATTCTATTTAAAGAAATTTATCAAGTGGAAGGGAGAATATATTCCAGTTAAATATAATGAAAATCTATTTGAAATTGATTAGTCTGAATATAAGGATCTATTAAAAGCTTTATTGAATCTATAATGTAACAAGTGTATTATATAATATTTTGCAAATACTAAAGATATAATTGATTATATTAATATGGAATCAATACAAATGGAAAGCAGTAGTATATAATTACTAATTGAAATCCCAACTATTAGTTTTTTTTAAAAAGAGCTAAGTTTTTTTCAATATCTGAATGATTAATGGGACAACAATTATAAAAACTAGATGGGAAAGAGATATAACTTCCACTTCGTCTTTATTACAAAGTTCTTTTTTTCTACACTTTGAGTCCTCGTTCTTTATTAATATACTACAAACAAAGAGAATATAGATAAAGAAAAACAACTCTATAATAAAACCAACTATACTACTTTCATTTAGGCAATTTGAATCATATCTTCTTCACCTTCCTCCTATATTATTTATACCTTCACTATTCTCCCTTTTGTATACTAAATTCACTATTCCTTTTTACCCCTCTTTTTCCTATTAGATTTTCTTTTATACGATTTATTTCTTTTTGGTTACTTAATATCCCTTTTATAATTGTCTTCCTTTCTATTTTTATTTAATATTATTATTTTCTTCCCTATAAAATACTCTTTTAATAAAGTTCTCAATCACCCTTTAAATGGCAATTTTGTTTTTACAATATAAAGTTATCTCCTAATTAATATATCTGATAATAATCAATCTGAATATACCCCATTATAAGAATCTGAATTAAGAGATCTAAATATAAACCAATATACCAAAATACAATTACAATATATAAAACACAATATTATTCTTGCTATCAATAATCAAAATATAACCAATATATTAATAATATATAAAATAATATTAAAACTTCCGAAAAAAGATTAATATAATAGATTTATATAGTTCAATAAATTCATTGAGATTCAAAAGGATATAATAGATATATTCTTGGAAATAACTATAATTATAATTATTCAAAAGAAACTTTATCTTAAAACTAATATTATAATAAAGTAAATGAAGATTGATAATAGATCTATTCTAGAAAGAATAAAAAAGATTTGTAAAGCTTAATAAAAAACTATTGATAAGATCAAATAGTATTGGGGATATTATCCTATAGGTATTTCTTTTGTTATAATCCTTATTATATCCTATAGTATAAGATTCTATAAAGAACTCTTATAATTGATTAGATTAATAAAACTAGTTGATATACTCCGGATTACTAATAGTAAATTAATACACCGATTAATAAGCTCTCCCAAATCTAGAGTAAGAATCAATAGGTATTTAATACTATCCGAGTTCAAACTAGTTATCAAAATCATCACTCTGAATAATGAAATAATTAAATTCGAATAGATAAATAAAAGAAAAAAGTTATTAAATCTATAATACAATATAATTAGTATACTTAAAGAAAGTAGTATTAATTATTCTTTGAATAAATTATTTATAGGTTCTTCTACTATTGAATTCATAGAAGTTCCTTAAGCTTCTTAGAATAAGAAAGTGCTAATAAATATAATCCAATAGAATAGATTGGGTATTACTATAAACAAAGAAGCCTAAGAATCTAAAAAAGTATATTTAATGAATAAGCTAATTATTCATTAAGAAGCCTTTTTAGAAAAGCAAACCGAGGTTAAAGAATTAGAGTAATCGATTACTTACAAGTGTGAATCCGTTGTTTTAGAGAATAAAGTTTAGTATTTAGCTTTGAAAGAAGAATATATTATTAAATAGATAGATTGATTAGTTATAATCGAATTAGTTCTTTTAATACCTGAAAGACTTTGTAAGTATTATCTATACTAATTTGCTAGAGCTCTTAGATTCAAACCTATTTATATAGAAAGAGTAAATCTCTTCTATCATTTTCATTTCTTATATAAATATTGAAATCAAATCGATATTATTTATATTAATTATAAGTATTACAATTAGTTTAAAAATTATAAATTAGCTAATATAATATAAAGGAAAAAGATCCTTAGAATACTAAAATTTCGGTTTATCGAATCTTCAAAAGTAAAGATTAAGGTTATTTTATTCCCTCCTAAATTACTGATTGAAATTTATAAATAGGGATTTTTCAGTAAATTTCAATTTAAATATTATCTCAATATTACTATAAAGATATATTACTTTCTTATAGCCCAATCTATAACAATATATAATTACTATAACTACTATAATAGTTAGAGCTTAGATTTCATTTATTATTATTACTATTCGTTAATATAATAAGCCTATAAATAAGATTTGAAACTTTAATAGAATATCTCCAAATAGTAAATAAATTAAGAATTCCGTTTAATAACAATCCCTTTTCTAGTATTTATTATATATAAAAACGAAAACTTTATACAGATCTTTATATATAGGGATACAAAAAACCTATATAGTAAAACTGAATTCTTGAAAGCTGATTACTTTATAGTTTATATTATATATTCTGCTATTGACTGTAAGTATATATCAAGATACACATTAGGTTATAATCGCTTTAAGTATGATTCAAATGAAATTACTATTTGAAGAAATCTTACAATTAGAACTTTTAGTGTGAATAGTGCTATGTTTGAAAAGAACTATTTCCAGAACCTTAAACCGAAAAAGAACTATCGAGGTTTCCTTTCTTTAATGAAATCCGAAGATTTTGTTATTGTTATAAATAAATTGTAAATACTAATCCTTAATAGTAATATTGTTATCTTCAAATAGAATAGGTCTATTAATATAAACAAACCCTTTATTACTACTACAATACTATATATAGTAATAGTAAGAAAGCAAAATGGAAGCTTAAATACTCTATTTGAGAATAATATAAAATATAAAGAAATCAGAAAGACTTATCAAAATCTAACTTCTATTTTCAATAATGTAATAACGAATAGAAAACAATATGAAATTGTCAATTTCCCTATGAAAAACTAATTGATTATTAGAAACCCTATTAAGCAAATACTAATTAGAGTTTTTTTTTAGAATAAATAGATTATCTTGAATAAGATTATACAATTCCTTGTTATAGATAAAGAGATATTTGATAAATAATATAATAAGAAAGAAGCGGTTATCCAAATTAAATACCTTCAAGCTTTTTCGGATACCTAGTTTTTAGAGCTAATATATAGGAATAAGTTTTATTACAAAATGTTAGATAATCCTATATCTGAAAAGCAAAGGGAAGTATTTCTTATATCTGATGAAGATAAAGAGGTAATCTCTATTACAAGCAATTCTAATAATAAAGATAATCCTAAAGAAAAGGCTAAATCCAATAGATCTATATTTTATAAAGGAAAAGAAAAAGTTATTATTGAATTTTTAGAAGTTGGATATTCGCTTACAACAAATAAGAAATCTACATTGGAAAAAGTTCTATAAGCTGAAAATAGCCAAACAAAGAAAATAAGGATAATCAAAGAAAACAAAACTATAAGAAAGACTATTATTGAAAGAAACCCACTGAAAAGCAGTACATAATGAACTAAAGTATCAAATAGCAAGGGAAATCTATAAGTAGAGCCAAAATAACAATCAACTTTATCCCTGTAATATAAAGTTGTTAAACAATTATAAGGATTTCAAATATTGATTATAGTATTTATATACAATTTGTTTTTCTCTCTTTTGTATAAAAAAAACAATATTTCTTTTTTTCTTTTATATTTTCTTCTTGCAGTTTTGTTTAGGTTTTTGCTTGATTGGAATAATCAAGATATTTAGGTAGGGATAAATATAATTAGATTATGTAACCTATTATATAACCCAATTATTAAATAACCTTATATAACTAGTATTTATAATTCATTTTCAGATAGTCTAAAAACGATAATCAAATTCCTACTATCTATTTTGACTCTTTACGTTTATTATATAAGTGTATATATTGCCTCTTTCTCCTTCTCTCATTTTATTGTTGTTGTGTGTTTTATAGTTCTGTCTGCTTTTTGTATATTGTATTTAGGCTTAGCCTATAGTATTATACGAAGGATTCTTTATATGACCTATACCACCTTCTACTCTTTTACATTACAACCAAAGTAATCCAAAGATGATAAAAGTATTGGAAGATAGTTTTGTAATAAAGAATATCCAAGTTTCTTAATATAATCCTATTATTATAAATATTATAAAGTATTCAGTAATAATATTAGTAATATTACTATCAGCTGATTGGAGTTGTTAATAATATAATAAAGGTTTTATATAAATATTATATTGAATAATAAAAGAATAATCAATAAAAGCCTTACCGAAATATCTATTATCAATTAAAATAATTATATTAAAAAAGGAATTATACACTAAAAATATTATCACAGTACCAACTATATATTTTATAATTGCCTTTGTATTTCAGGTATAGACTATTAATATATTCTATTTCCTATAAATAAGATCTTTCTTTTCTATAGCCTTTTATTCTTATAGTATAATATAAATCTTTATTTGTACTCTGACAGTTTGTATTATTAATAAGAAAGCTATTATAATTTCATTTTAATTAATTCTATTGAAATTATATACTAATTATATCAATTATATCTACTACTAATTAATTATATATCTTCGCCACTATTATTCAGGAGTTCTATTTGATTGTTTCAATTCTGAAAATATCCTAAATATAACTATATCTGTATTAATACATATATCTAATCTAGTATCTAATCTAGTCCTACATTACTCTTTCTTAAATTATATTATCAATTTTATTGAAATTAATATTATTGATTTTATTAATTTATTTAATAATCCAACCACTACCTATTTTACTATTATATAAACTATATTTTTATTAATTAAATCAATTATTAGTTTTTTATAATTCTAAATTGCTTAATTTAAAAATATAAATAATATACTAAAGATTACAATTCACAATATTTTTCAAGTTTTGTTTTGCCAAAAATATTTTATTATTTCCGAAAAGTTTAATAGTAATAAATATAATATTTTAAAACACTAAAATCAATATATTGCTTTCTATAATGTAATCAATTATTATTTGATTATAGATTACAAAAATGAAATAGAATTCTAAAAGATTATATTTCTTACTAATTTATTTTTTAGCTTTATATATATAAATAACTAGATCTATTTTAATATAATTATTAATAACCTATATAATACCAACCTTTAACTAATCAAATAATATATTATATTAAATATCTAATAGGAATTAAATAAGTAATACTAGATTCTTAATCTTTTTTATAAAGCTTTTATAGATTATAATAAATACAAAATAAAGAAAACCTTATTTAACAATTTTATTATTGCATTTAAATAACTTATTATAAAATATAAGAAGATTATTGAATAATAAGTTTCCAATTTTAAACTTAAAATCTTTCAAGAATTAATTAATACTTTTGTTAATCGTTTTAGTAAATTTTTTATTATTAATATTAATATATAGATTTTTTAATAATAAGGAATTTATAATAATTTAAATAAAAATTTTTATTAAAATAATCAATATAAAAATCAAAATATTAATTTCAATTATAATTAATCGAAGTTTTATAATAAGAAATCAGCTACTTCTATTACAATCTTTATATTAAATACTTCTAACAATTCAATATAATTAGATACTATTTATTAAAATCAATATTTCTTGATTTATTATATTTAGAATTAATATATTGAACTCGGTTTTTATTTTTATTATAAAAAGCCTAGTTATATCAAAAGCAATTAAAAAAAAAGCGGATTAACAATATAAAATACAATATTAATTCAAATTTTAAATATATTCTTAATACTAATTGTTTTCTTATTATAAACTAATATCAAAATCCTGAATTCTATTATAATTCAATTACTCTTCCTTATTTGAATATATTCTAATCTATTAATTATTTTCCTATCTTTTAAGTATTATTATATTTTATCTCCCTAATTTCATTTAAATATATCTAAAAGCTTAATCTAAAAGGATTTATCGAAAGATTTATTTAATTAGAAAGGAATGGAAATCTAATTTCTTAACTAAATATATTAAAAAATTAACCTCGATTTATAATTGCAAATCAAGATTCTTTATAGAAAATTTACTTTTGTAGATTAAAAGATCTATTATATTTAGGAATCCTTTATATTTTAAATCAATAAATAACAAATCTTTCAAAATCTCAATTGAAATTTCACTTATATCTAATATAATCATTTTGTTTATTAGATTAGTAGATAATAGAATTATAGAATATAGTTTTATTAATAGAAAACTTATTTTCAAATTCTATATCCCTATATACTCTTTTTCTTATATTCATTATCTATTCTTTACTAATAGAAAAACCTTCAATATCCTATTTCAATATATACTATTAGATATATAAATCAATAATTATAAAAAGTTAGATTTATTCTATATAACTATCCTTTCGAATATAGATCCTATAATCCTTGGTTTTCTATAGTTTTAGTGCTATAATAATAATCCTAAAATTTATATCTATATATTATTCTAGATATTGTTATTCTATTAATTCTGTTGTAATTATTATTCCCAGTTCTATATTAATTCTAGTTAATATTATATTGAAACTAGATCTATATTTATATAATAGAAGATTAATATTAAGATTTTATTAAGTTTTGATAATAGAGATTGTTAATAAAAGCTTTGAGAATATCTTATTATTACTTTAAAACCCCTCAATCCTTTTTGAGTTTATTAATTCAATTCCAATAAAAGTTAAAGAAATTGTTATAGAAAACCCTAGAATTATAATATATATATAACTATCCAAGCCTAATCTTTATTATATTTTCTAAGTTTTTAAAGCTATGAATACTTATATTAGAATAATTCCAAATTAGTTGATTCTAAAACTAATCCTAGTATAGATGATTATTAGTTTTAGGTTATATAAAAGACTATTACAAAATAAAAACATTCTATTCTTATTAAATATATTATTATTATTAAACCCTTTAAATAAACCAATTAATATATTATAAAATATCCAATAAAAAATAAATAATATAAAATTCCTTATAACTAATGATTTTATTCAATTCTATAAAGATTAAAAAGTTTATATTATAAGAATATCCTGAAATAAATTGAATAGAATTCATAAGCTTTATCAAATAATAACTAATAATCCTATTCAATTATATTATAATATTATAAAAAACAATATCGAAAAGTTTAAAAAAAAGATTAATCAATCTATACCCTCTACAATAGAAATTCAAAATAAATTATCATTCTAACTTTACAATTTATTCACTAATTTTCTATTCTCTTTTATAAATAAACTCCTATTATAATGTTTTTGGGATTATAAAATTAAACTTATATCAAATAAAGAATCTTTATATCAAAAAGATTATTTAATATTACTAATTGAATTTTAAATTATTTATAAATAATTCGATAATAATCTCAATAAAGAATTCATTTATAAATCCTATTCCCAATTAACTATTCTATTCCTCTTTATTATAAAGCTTGAAAAGGATATTCGAATTTATTAAAACTATTACAAACTAAATAATATTATTATTAAGAATCAATATCTTCTATTATTAATTAAGAAAACCTTTAACACTTTATATTATATTAAAATTTATATAAAACTAAATATTATTATTATATTCAATAAATTATGAATTATAAAAAGCTATAAATAAAAAACTACTTTTACAATTTGCTTCAGCTTATTTGAATTCTTAATAATATCTTTTAATCTTTATAATATTTCTATTTTGTTTTAGAATTATATTAATTATATTCTTTTCGATTTTCTAGATAAGAATTATATAATATATCTAAATAATATTCTAATCTATTCCAAAAATATTATAAATTATTAAAAATAAGTTTATAAAATCCTTTAGAGAGTTATTGATATAGATTTACAAATTGATATTAGTAAATATAAATTTGAAATAAAGAAAATAAAATATTTTGATTTGATTATTTTTCTAAATAATATTAAAATAAATCCTAATAAGATTAAAATTATTTTCGAATAGAAATTGTTGATTAAATTTAAAGATCTTCAATAATTTTTAGAATTCATTAATTTCTATTAATATTTTATTTACAATTTTTTTAAAATTATAAAATTGTTGAATTGTTTATTGAGAAAAAAGAAAATATAGAATTAGATCAATAACTAAATCAATATCTTCAAAATTTTAAAATAAATCTTTATCTTTATTTCAATTCTTACAATATTCGATTATTATTATTATATAATTATTGAAATAAATACTTTAGATTAGATTATAAATAGTATTCTTTTACAATATAATAATAAGGGTCAATTACACCCAATTATATATTTTTCCTTGAAATATAATATTATTAAATAAAACTATGAAATCTATAATAAGGAATTACTTATTATTATCAAATTATTAAAAGAATAAAGATTCAAGCTATATAGAATATAAAAACTATAAGAATCTGAAGTATTTTATATTAACAAAAATACTAAATCAAAAGCAAATCAAATAGACTGAATTCCTATTTGATTTCAATTTTTGTATTATATATCGATCTGATTATAAAGTAATGCGCTTCAATATATTAAACCGAAAAGCAGAAGATTATTTTGTATATATAAATCCTAATAATAATCGGATTAAGAATCAATTATAAATAATTCTCTTGAAAAGAGTATTTGATATTATTATATTTAAAAACTTTATTCGATAAATAAATCATGATATCGATCTTATTGTAGTTTTTATAAGTATAATTATCCCTAATATTAATAAACTAATTAATGATTTTATTAATAAAGTATATAAATTATTCGAATTAATTATTATTATATATAAAATACTGCAGAACCTGATTATTTACTATTAACTATTATCGATTTAAAAGAATCTTTGAATTGCTTTATAAGATTATAAATTAATTAATAATAAAATCTTCTATTGAAATCGCTTTTTTATTTCTTCCTTTATTGAACTTTATATACAAATTATATATTAAATACATTCTATTAAACCCATTAAATATCCTAACTAAATAAAAACTATTAATCTAATTTTCTATATCTACTAATAGTCCAATATATCAAGGGAAATTGAAACTTTTGTATAAATCTATCAATTCTATTTCCAAATCAAAGCCTCCCGTTTTACTATATCTAGATTTCTAGAACTTTTACTAATAATATTTTACTTCTAATCTAATATCTCTATTAATTATATTACACTATTATTAATCAATAAATACTATAGAAAGAAAGATTAATATATTATTATAATCATTTACCACCTAATAAAAATATATTATTTTATATTAATAATAAAACTATTTATAAAGAAGCTTATTAATTAATTTATTGAATAAGTTTATTATCTATATAATACTCCTAATAATATTATCTTTAATAGAGATTTACAATTCATTTCAGAATTTTGGAAATATCTATTGAAATATCTATTAATCGCTCTAAAATAATTCTACTTATTTTATCTAGAATCCAATAATTAAATAAAAAGAATCAATATAATAATAAAACAATATCTTAAAACCTTTATAAATTTCTATTAGAATAATTGATATAATTAATTTCTATTTATAAAGTTTGTATTCAATAATATTATTTTAAAGATTATTAATATATCCCTATGCTTTACAAATTACAACTTTTATTTATAATTTAATATCAAACCCTTTTTATCTATACCCCCAAACTTATTATATTAAAGAAAATATAAATTCCTAAAAACCAATAAGATTATAAATCAATTTGATCTTATTTTAATAAAATTAAAAGCTCTCACCACTCAATCCATTCAAAAATATAAGCATTATACTAATAAGATTTATATTAATATTTCTTTATATAAAAAAGATAATAAGATATAAATTAGTATTAGGAATATAAAAACTAATTATCTAATGAAAAAAAGCGATACTAAATAGAACAGCCTTTATAAGGTTTTTAAAATTTATAAATATACTTATTTATTATAACTACCTATTAGTTTCAACATTTTTCCTATATTCTATAATTCATTATTCCACTTATTCTAATACTTATTTAAATTAATTAATCAAAATATATGTTACGGGAGCTGCCTCTAGGGTCACGTGGAAGTGTCTAGAGATCTC
>JBBMOJ010000781.1:0-12137 GCA_038090695.1 Sclerotinia spermophila | reverse complement strand
GAGATCTCTAGACACTTCCACGTGACCCTAGAGGCAGCTCCCGTAACACATAGATTCCAAAGTGCTCTAGAAAATAATAAAAGGAGCTCTAACAATACGAAATTATTTTTCCGGCACCGAGGGGCCGAAGATAAAGCTCGTCTTCTATAGTGTATATAATCAGAGCGTCTGAAGAACACTATTTTGAAAAATCATATGAAAATCTTCAATCTTAATTCAATCTTAATACACTACATTTAGAATATCTAAAATAAAATATTAAAGTAGAATATTGAACTTTATTACTTGATATAATTAATAGTATAGTTTTTATTATTCTAAGCCTCTAATAGGACAAGCTGTAATATAGGTCTAAGGTGTCTTGGAAAATAATAAGAGGAGAGTTCTAGTGATACGAAATTATTTTTCTGGCTCCGAGGGGCTGGAGACAAAGCTTGTTTGTTATTTATTATATAGTAGAATCTGGTTATACCGGATTTATTTATACTGGAATCCTGGATATACCGGAATCTTTTTTTGAATTTATTGATTTTTGTATAGCTATATTGGAAATCCTTTATATTTTGGTATACTAAATACTTTTAGTTAATTCTAGTATAAATAGATCAATTTTGGTAATAAAATTAGTGTATATTTAATTAGAAAGATTCGAAAATATATATTATATAATTATTGTCACGGATATTCTAGCGAAAAAGGATTGTGTGTTGATAGTATTAAGCACTCAGATCTTATAGAATTAGAATTGGGGAATAGATTTAAATTTGGGGATCAAATAAGTATTCGAATATTATAGTTCCGAAATCTATATACTCATATCAGATTGTATCACGTTAAAAGGACGTCCCAATAGCTGTAAAGCTAATTGGGTTTATATAAGACACATTCTTCTCGTGATAGATTGATAGTAAGATATATATAAATATAAATTATGGAATTTCTATAATTTTAAAAAAATAATAAAAAATCTTATATTAGAAATAACTAATTGATTTATTATTATACTTAATCCTTACAATTTTTTTCATTTATTTATATAAAAGTAATCTGTTAATAATTGATTATTGGATATTTATTGTTTCAAAGATAATTATTATAAGAAAAATATTTGGAATAGGGGATAGCCTATATATTTAGAATAAGATACAAAATCAAATAGGAAACAAATCGGATTTATTCTATCAAGATTATTGGGAATCACGTGTACCACCTATATATATAAATATAAATTAACTATTTAAATCTATATATTAGATTTAAATATTATTTTGTTATTCTATTTAAAACAATAAAAATATAATAATAATTAGAGAATATAAATAAGAAAAAACATAAAAAGAATATAATAATAATAATTAAGAAATAAAAATAAGTATATAAAAAAGAATTTAATAATAATTGAAAGATTCAAAATAAAAGAATATAAATAATAATATAAATAAGAATATAAATTAGAATTAAAATAATAATAAGCCTCCGGTAGGACGAGCTGCGACATAGGTCCTAAGATGCCTAGGAAAATAATAAGGGGAGCGGTAGCGACACGAAATTATTTTTCCGACACTAAGGAGCCGAAGTCAAAGCTCGTAGATATAAGCGATGTAATCGCCTAATAGGGTAATAGTGATCTACATCTAGGCTATATAGGTGGTGGAATAGTATATATAATCCACCAATGAAATAAGTGGATATACTACACCGCTATTTGATCATCTGTACAGAGGTTGATAGTATAAGTATTGTAAAACACACCTAAAAGCGTTCGTGCTTTTCCCTATATACAGGGGTTTTAGCTAATTAAAATATCACGCTTTTTGAAAATTAATATGTTGAACTCCAGGTGGTGAAAGTATTATAAGGAAACTCTTGAGAATAAGAAAAAATATTATTTTTATTAATATTTAGTATGTATACTATTAGCGTTAATAATTGTTTGATATCTTTCTTTTATATTTCTAAGTAAACCTATTAAATATTTATTCGATATAGCTTCCCATGCCTCGTTTTCCATCCTACATTGAATAAAACATATGCTTCAATATATTAATCTCGAGTTATTTCGTATTGAATTGGAGTTCTTGGTGTTAGTAATATAGAAGGAGATAGAGTAGATCTAGTAAGTAAGGAGATTGATGTTAAAGGTGATATTGATGATATATGATTAGCTATTTTAATAATATCGATATATAAATTTTGATGAATTGTGAGATTGAGAATCAAGAGAATTCTTATGGATTTCCTCGAAATATTTGGAATTGCTGATTCCAATTGAATTTATTAAAGCAATACAAAAACAAGGCAATTCGACCTATTAAAACCCCTGATTTCAACTTGATAAGGGGATGTGGGGTAAATTAGTTGTTTTACATTACTTATCCCATCAACCTCCGTAGTCCTAAATGTGGATCGTATTGCGTCAGTGCACGTGAATGTGTGATACACGTGATACGGGGATATCCGTGACAATCTATAAGGTCTTTTCCTTAGTCCTCAAACTTTCAATTTCTAGATGTAATTCAAGTACGATCTTTTTGAGGTGAAACTATATAATTGTGGGTAGTGCCTCCCCACTCTAGTATATTTCGAGCCTACTCGTATTAGAGTAGGCGAATGTAATTTTACAAGTGAATATAATTCAATACTCATATAATATATTGAAATTTATATAATAAAAAAGTTCGAAATATTAATGATTTATTAGTAAAATCCGATAATTTTTATCTACAATAATAACTTAATACTTTCGAATTCGAAAAAACAAAAGTAATATTTAGAATCAATTATTAGTATATTTATATAATATCGACTTTTTTTAAAAAAAATTATAATATTTATTCAATTTTTCTATTCTTTAAATACATTGAATTACATTCGCTCGTAAAATTACATTCGCTTACTCTAGTACGAGCGGGCTCGAAATATACTAGAATAGGGAGGAACTATCTATAATTAAATAACATATAGATATAATATAGAGTAGATAGTATATATATAACCTTCTTCTTCGTATAAAGAAGAAGAATAGACAGATCTAATATAGTATATTTACCCTACACCTAAAACCAATTCGAGTCTATTCAATATAAATAGCACTAGTAGAACAACAGGAGTACTAGTAGGATAGAAATTAATCTAGTAGATTAATTAAATAAACTACTTCATTATAGTATCAATTATACAAGTATATTAATACTTTGAATCAATCAATCTCTATAACTTATATACTATATTGAATAGATTCACTGTCCTCATATACACTAGCTTTAGTATTAGTCATCAAGAGATATATCTCTCTCTTAATTCCATAGTCTTAATACGATAGTCATTACAATACAAGCCTCCGTATACCTACAATATACTAGATTCAAAATCTTTGAATCTATTATTCTTAAATAATATAATAATAAGATATTAACTTATTAATAGATGAAATAAAGTCTACAAAAACAAAACTAGAAAAAGAGATTTTAATCGAAGATTATATAAATAATTGTATTGGAAGAGTAGGTAGAGAAGATAGTAGGTATTTAATAGCTGGGTGAATGGTAAAAAGTTTTATAGGAGTGATTAAAAGTTTAAAATTTTTGTATAACCTTAATATAATATAATAATATATTATTTAGAATATTAAAATAAAAAGCTAGAAGAGCTCTTCAATATAAGATAGTTATATATAGGATTTTAGGTTATCTGAGCTAAGTGAAGTGGTCTGATCGGGCTCGATCTGGTTCGGTCTATAATAAGAATCTAAATAAGAATCTATCAAACTATTTAATTATTAAATTGATATATTAAAAGATTTTAAAAGAATATCTAATTAAAAAGAAAAGCTTTAGATTAATAAATATTGGAAGGAGTATATAGTATAAAGCTAAAATCTTTATTTTGAATATAATAAAATATAATAAATATATTGAAAGATATAGATTATAATTAATAAATCAAATTTGAAATTATTTAAAACTATATATATCTTTCTATTTGAAATATTGTCACAATCACATGCTAGAGCGTATCGATAGAGGTCAAATAACTAGAATAAGAAAGCTAAAAAGGAAAGAGATTCTTAAGGGATCTCTTTATCTCTTATATAATAGAATATCGCTTAGTTTAAACTAGTCTTAAATTAAGGTAAGTGTGATGAGATATTATATAAGCACGTGATATTCATCACAAATATATTCATTTCTCTATTTATTTTATTATATACTTTATTTACTATAATTCATAGTATATATTATTTTTCAATGATTTATTAATCTAATTAAATATTAATTAATTAATTAATTAATTAATAATAATAATAATAATAATAATAATAATAAGGATATATTATAATGCTATTGGTTTTGGTAATATTCATTATTGGATTAATAGATTTAAGATTTATTGCTTATTGTAGACAGTGACTATATGAATACGAGATTTCCACTTCGATATACTTCACTACTTATTATTATCTGTTCAATCTCCCTTTTTCTTTTTTGGTACCAATTTCAAGTCATTTCTTTTTCAATTGATGTATATATACCTGGTACAATCTATAAATCTATCTTTCGTTATTATACCAGGAGAAAGCAACCATTTCACGCCTCGTTACACCAAAACAGTTCTAAAAGCTTTTCAATAAAAGTGATTCATAAACCAATTAGGATGGAGTGGCTGGGACATGCAAAGATTGGATTTATCCATTCTCCAAATCCTCTACATCTCAAAAATAAAGACGGTTCTACAACAGATCTTCTCAAAATATGTGAAGAGTCAACTCCACCATGTCGTCTTAACCCCCTTTTATTTAATGGTAATGGAATTCTTCTCTGCAATCAATTGGTTTGAAGAAAAGGGACTGACTCCATTAGGTCACATGCAAACGTTCTGGGCAGTCGTAAAGTACGATGGACCTCCTATTTACTATAAACGAAACTTATTTGAGAGTGAGGATCCAGCTTATCAGGGTTCTTTTGCTGTTGATTTCGTAGTACATGAGCCATATAGCGAGGTTGATGATACTTTGCCTATTCGTACCACTTACTATACAGATGAAGAGTTCTCAGGAATTGCATCTTTAGATAGTCGACCAATGCTCGTGACCTTACATGGACTTGCCGGTGGTTCCTATGCGATCTATCTTAAGCATGTATTGGAGCCTTTGGCTGGAGCCGATCATGCTTCCAAATGGGAGGCATGCGTTATTAATTTTCGTGGATGTGCCCAACATAAAATCACGAGCAGTGTACTGTACAATGCAAGAGCTACATGGGATACTCGACAGACGATTGCTTGGCTGAGGAAGACCTTCCCCAACAGACCTTTGTTTGGTATCGGGTTCTGTCTAGGAGCTAATATTCTTACGAATGTACGTTTTCCAATTGTTTCCTTTCCACCCAATCTTCCCTAGTTATATACACATTTCCTTCCCCCTAGTAGCTTGCCTTTTGCCCTAATGCCTACTTATCACCTTATATATACCTTGGCTTTACTAACAGATACCAGTATATCGCCGAAGAAGGAGATGCATGCGTCCTCAAAGCCGCGGTTGTCTGTTCCAACCCCTGGAACCTAGATGCCGCATCTTTCGCTCTCCAAAGGACCTGGCTTGGAAGAGAAGTTTACTCCAGGACCATGGGTTACAACATGAAAAGACTAGTTGAACTCCATCATGATCAGATCATCAAAAATCCTAAAATTGATATCGACAAGATTAGAAACATTACCTACCTGCATGAATTCGATCGACAAATTCAAGGTCCTGCTTGGGGTTATCCTACAGAGGGCGCGTACTATAGAGACGCTTCATCAACAGATTCGCTGCTGGCTGTGAGAATTCCTCTTTTTGCTATAAATGCTGAGGATGACCCTGTAAGTATCACTCACTTCTTTTGGACCTCAATACTTACTAACATATCTGCATATTTGTACCGGTGAATGCTTACCACGCGAGGAAATCAAGAAGAATCCATACACAGTGCTATGTACCACATCTTTAGGTGGCCACTTATCATGGTTGGAAATAGGGGGTCATAGGTGGTATGCTCGCCCAGTAAGTTGAAGTCTTTCTGATACGTCCAACAGGCACTGATCAAAATGCAGTGTGTCAACTTCTTGAACAAAATGGCTTTCGAAGTACAACTTGACACTATTGTTCCTCCTGACGCACAAGATTCCGCCGATCTGGGCCTCCCTCGCCCTAAATTTCAACCAATGGTTCGAAAATGGACTTGAGGTTCAGCTATGCAACCAATTTGAACTAAACATGGCGAAGTATAGTGAGACATGTTTTACAGACTTTATTGAGATATCTTAGCAAATCTCAAACATAGTAATAATCTAATGACAATACACCGCTGGTATCTCTCAAATGCCAGGTTTTAGTCCTCGTCCCACCCAAGTTGTATTCGCCAGAACGCCCGAACATAATTATGCCTGCCTGCCTGTCTTTCCCACTATGAGAATCTTTAATTGAAAATTCCGTAAATCGACTTTTCAAGCGAACGAAACAGTCTTCTTCTTAGGCTTCAAAGGTTTCGTTCCAGCCAACGCTGCTCCCTTTACATTATCACCCTCATCGTCTCCTCCTCTATTTCTCTTTTTCCTCAAGCCCTGCTTCATTTCACTTAATTTCTCCCTTTGTAACTGCTGCTTCCTCTCATGTTCTGCCTTTCTCGCCTCTCGAATCTCTTCCATTTGTCGAGCTCTCATCATCTTACTCTCGATTTGACCATCCTTGTCTGCGTTTACCATTGCGAGAATCGTCATCATGGATTCCTATTTGAGCGAGTGATTAGTCCAAGTTCTCACAGAAATGATTCATTAATCCAATCTCTCAACTCCATTCTCAATCTTCCCATCTCATCCCACATGCCTCAAGACGGAAAATGAAAAGGAAAAAAAACTCACTCTATCATCCACAAAAACCTTTCCCTTCTTTTTCCCTTTCGGTTTCTCCACTCCCACCGGTGTGATCATATTCAGTGCCGGAATGCCCAATTCCTTTTCTGTATAGACTCCCCTCTTCTTCTTCAACGTCGCCAATTTACTTCCTTGCTTCTGTGGTTTTGGCGGGGCTCCCTTAGACTGTGTAGCTTTTTTGCCTTTCGATTTCGAGACTCCGTCACTTTGAGCTCGGGAAACAGTTTTGCTGTTGCGGATTCCAGAACCGTTTGCGGCATGTTTGGATGCATTTTTGTTTTTTACGGTACTGGTGCGGGAAGGCGCCATTGTGATGGTGGTTGGATTGAACGATATTGTGAGGAGGAATGTTTGGTGATAGGATTGGGTATGTGATAAAAGATTTACTGATATGCGATGGGTTGATGGAAATTTACATTTTTTTGCCAAGATACGCGGCGAGCTAGCGGACGGGGTGGAATAATGAATGCTCCCCGCGAAACTTTAGAGACACCCACGCGGGTGACAAAAAAGGTGGCACACACAAATTAGTTGATATATAAATCCTAATCAACTTAACATGGTTTATCACTATATAGGCTATATCACTATATAGACCATTTTCACTTCAATTTACACTTTTAAAACTATATTATTCAATAATAATTAAATCAATTGATTTAAATTATTAAGATTCCAATAATCTAGGGTTTATTATATTATTAAAATAAGTTTTTGAATTATAATCTATCTTTCCATATTTATTTATTTATTTATATTACTTAACATTTGTAGTGAACCTCCCTAGGGGTATTCAGATATACTATGAAAATGGATTAATTTACAAAATGAGAATTCCGACCAGGTATAGCAATTTATTTTCAAGGCTAGGGGCTGTTCGTCTTTTTACAGATATAATCCGGCTCTATTTCGAAGGGGATCGTTTATATATCAGCATTTTCAGGCGGGCCCGATCCCCTAGTATATATAGAGGGTTCTTTCTATATTTATTATAATATCAATTAACAAATATTGTAATATTAGAATTCCTTTTATTTTGATATTCATTATATTGAATTTGAATATCTATCTCTTCTTATAATATTATATTAAAAGTTTTTTGATTAATAAATATTCCTCTTTAATACAATTGAGTTTTTTCAGTATATTAATGTTTACTTAATGTTTCATTTGCTTTTCGAAGTATATAATTCTTTATACTTAAAAGTATATTCTTATGAGCTAATTGTTTTATACTTTTAGCTAATGTAATTATAATTTTGAATATAGATGTAGGAGAGTTTGAGTGATACTGGGTAATTCGAGATTTCATTAAAGTTAATTATGAAAGAGCTTTGTTGGACAGACTCGGAAGGTGTAGTTGTAGTTGTAGGTGTATATTATATCTATATTATCTGTCTGCCCCTTTAGAAAAGGGGCCTTGCTATCTATATATATCTATCACTATCCTATTCTTGTATGTAGTATAAGAGTGGGGTGAAATATAATCTTCGATTATATTAGGTTATATATTCCAATATAGACTCTACTTTCTTTTTCGTACGAATAGGTTTTGTATAAATCAGATTGCTTATTAGAACTTGTGATGGTAGTATGTAATACAATCTAGTATCTAAATTTTCCTTTCAAACGAATATAATAAATATAAACCTAAATAAATCAAATTATTATAAAAAAGGAATTGAAAAACTATCAAATTCAATATGTTTCTATTTTATGTATAGATCTTGGTTATTCTAATAGATATACTTAGCTTCAGAACTATACTAATATATTGAAACAATAGAAATTTAAAATTTCTGAATAACCGAAAATATATATCTTATATCTTTACCAAACGTTGAGTCTATTATATCAAAATTTATTCTATAATTATTATTATTTTGGTTATTTTTATAGTATATTAATATTTTTTGTATATATAAAGCTTTCCAACTTTTTATAAACAGTTTAACCTTAACCCCTTTTGATATACATTCTATTCTTTTGATTTCTAATTAAGAATTGAATATATATTATTGAACCAATCAACAAAATATAGTCTTAATAGAAATTAGAAATCCAATTGTATTTATATGGAGGGTAATAATTCCTTAAAATATTTAGAAAATAATCAATTGATATATTAATACTCTTTTTATACAAAATCAAAGTATTTTGATAAAAGATTATTATAGAGAATATTGTATTTATAGATTGATCCTATTTCCAAGTTGTTGATATATTACTAATCATTTTAATAATAGTTATGGAAATTGCAAATGGTATAGAAATAGGATTTATTGTTTATATTCTAACTAGCCAAAACATATCAATATATAATTATACCTATTTGCTAATATTATTGACAATTCTAATATTATTGATTGATATATATGTATATCTTTTGTTGATTCATTAAAAAGAATTATTTATTGAAAACTTTCTCGAAAAAATTATATAACAATAAAAACCTAAAATAAAATCAAATATTATTAACTCTTTGTTCTAATTTATCAATTTATTAATATAAAAATCAATTAGATCTTTATATTCTCTTCTCTTTTTATCTATTCTTTGATTTTTATAACTACTTTGTTTAAATCAATGAATTTCTCTAAGACTTTATTCAGATCAACTTTTGTTATAGCGTTAATCATATTGTTTTACCCATTAATCTATTACACTTCGTTCAACTTTCTTTGTTTGTATAATTATCATAAAGCCATTATATTTATTATTAATCTCTTCTTTTTTGTAGTACCTAATTTGATGAGATATTTATATAATAAATACGAATCTATATATACAACAATAGGAATATTATAAAGATTGAGTTGGGAGATGATTATCTGAAATATTGATTGTATCATAAAATTGATATCAATATTAGCTATTATCTTATAAATCTCTAAAGCTAATATATTATATATAACTCTCTTGCTTTTTATACTATTATAATAAATAATATTGCCTTTTATTTCGAATATATTTTCATTTGAAAGATATTTATTTATTAAAACAATTACAAATCCAATTTGATTACTCAAATCTTTATTATTTATAAATAATCTTTTATTTAAAGCTTTGATATTTTTATTCGAGGGTTTTTGATATTATACTACTATTAAAAGATTATATAATACTTCTAGCTAACAAATTATAACAATATAGGCTCCTTGGGCTTATTGTTCTCGATATTGGTTTAATATTATGATTTTTCGAATCTTTTTGTTTTGATTCTTTTGGCTTAGTATTATATCCTTTCTATCCTTTTATATAATACACCTATTGAAAATAAGGAATATTTTATTCGAAAGATATTTATTAGGTTTTGTAAGAAGGTTGGTATTCTTTAATTCAATATTTTCTAATTCAAAGAACTTTGAATTTGTTACGGGTTTATACTAGCCTCACACTAGTGTAAGGCTTAGTTATTACTAGCTATATAGTCGATATGGTTTTAGAACCTTTCTCTTCCTTCCTTATAGAATATTATATATCATACCTAGATATATATTATTGTATATTCCTATACTGTGATAATATATTCTACCTTAATAAAACCCTATTATTATTTCCTTCTAGTAACCTAATTTGAAAACAATCCTTATCTTCGTTCTTATCCTCGTTCTTATCTTTATCTTCGTTCTTATCCCTACCTTCAAAATAGCAAATATTTTAAATTCATTTGTTATAGACTAAATATTAATATATAATTAGATCTGTGTATCTAATTGTATTATCTATAGCGAATAATAATATTTTATAAATGAATTATCAAAACTTGCTAATACAAATCTTTATATATCTATTAATATTATATTAGAATATTAAGATTACTTTATCTACCTATTCAATATTATAAATAACGTTTTAAATACTCTTTATAAAAAAAAACCAACTCTCTAGATAATTAAAAGAACTATATTCTTTTCGATAGCCTGAATAATCAAATCTAATTTCAAAAAGAAATAAATACAACTTTAAAAATACAATTCAATTAATAAAACCAATCTATACAAAATAACACTCAACCTTCCCAATAAACCTCTTATAACCTAGAATCTTTCAAAAAAGAAAAGACTACAGCAATAGCTCAACAAAACAAATATCTAATATAGAAACAGAGTCTTCAATTTTATTAGAGGATTGATTCTATTATATTTGATATAGAAGGAAAAAAGATATTCTATATAGCCTTTCTTATTAAAGAACACATATATCAAAAATGTTTACAAAATATCAACAAAATTTTAGCAAATACTTCAATCTATAAGATAACCAAAGCATTCCTTAGAAAATTCAATACTCTTTATATAACAATTAATTTAAAACAGGAAGTAGCTATATAGTTCAATAAACTAAAAATAGAGAAACATATACTATTCTCTATTTTCTATACTAATCTAGAATATTTAGAAAAACAATACTACAAATCTAATAAAGAAATAGTCCTAATATTGAAACAAAAAGTCTTTAATAAATTGAAGCTCTTAATCCAAGCAAACTCAAATCCATATATACTCGATAATATTGAAGAATAAACAAGAAAATTCAGTATTTGAAATTAAAACTATAAAGAAAACAATCATTATATTACTTTTATTAATATAATAACAAAAACCCTATATAACTAATCTCACCCCAATTCAACAACATCAATAACTATCCTTCTATAATCTATTAGTAATCCAATAAACCTAAATACTATTAAAACATAACAAAAGCGAAATCATAAAAAAGAATATTACTTTAGATTTTATTATTATTATAAGAAAGCAAATCATTCTATATAGGAATATAAAACAAAGAAGATTACTGATATATAGAAAACCATTTAAGATATTATATAGAGTTTATAAAAAGGAATATATTATAGCAGAGAATATATTAAAGATTAATCTAATCGAGATAATTATAATAATTATTATTTAAACCAAAACAATTATAATAACCTATATTATTCAAAACAAAACTTCTAAGAAAACTCTTACTAATATCAACTTAATATATTCCAAAATTATATCAAAAACAAATCAATATCACCTTTTGAGAATATCTCAAATACTTTTCGAAACATTATAATATCCCCCCTTCCAATTAAAACTTACAATTTCCAGGGAAATACTTTATCTCCATAATAAATCGCTTATAGAAATCAAATAGGAATAAGAAATAAATTAGATAAACAATAAATATGTTACGGGAGCTGCCTCTAGGGTCACGTGGAAGTGTCTAGAGATCTC
>JBBMOJ010000780.1:0-12192 GCA_038090695.1 Sclerotinia spermophila | reverse complement strand
GAGATCTCTAGACACTTCCACGTGACCCTAGAGGCAGCTCCCGTAACAATATATTAGATATAACGATATGTATGATTAGCAAAATTGATTGGAGGTTGGGGAGAATCTTATTATGGTGAATAGATAAATATAAAAAGGCGTATTGCTTTTATCAGGTAATGTATTGGGGGTTTGATCCTGTTTTCAAAGCCGATACTCTCTATACTCTTTAGAAGGTGGTTTAATAGGCCAAAAGATTATATTGGATAATACAATTGGATAGTATTATAGACGATAGAAAGCTTTATTGGATGATGGGGTGGTATAAGCTTATTTCAGAAAGTATATTTAGAGTTTTCCTACTAATAATAAGAGAATAAAAGATTATAGATATTAAGAAGAAAACTGAAGTTCTATTTATGGTTATACTTAATAAATTCAAGGTGGACAATAATCTTCTAATGGATCTACTACTGTCAGAGTACGGGTAAAGACTTATAGAAGAGAGAGACTCTATTTATAGGAAGTAGGGTATACTAGTAATCTGTATCTGAGGTATAAAGACAATTATAGAATATATAGTTGGTGTTGTGATAATATCTTCTACTTAAAGCGATTGATTTTATAATTATAATATATATAACTTCTAGGAAAATAAAATAATATTAAAATACTTTAATTTCTATTATTGGATTAAAATGAATCTTTTTCAGAGTAGTAATTAATGAACAGAGTTTTTTAGATTTGCTTCGACTTTATTTCAGGAGTGTATTTGGTGCTGGTATTAGTGGAGAATCTAAATTAGCAGGTTTTTTAAATTCTATTCAAATAGATGGGTTCGATTTGTTTGGATTTACTAGATGAAAAGTAATGATTATGTTTTCCTAGTTATAAAGGTTTTCAATAGATTGTCAGAATACTGAATAGTATTTCTATTTGATTTGATAATAAAATCTATCCTTATTATAATAATCAAGGAGTTTATTGAATTCCTATTATTCGGTTTTTTTGTTTATTTCATTATCCTTTTTGAGGATATAGCCTTGATTCCAATAGGATTCAGTTTTATTGATTGTATTCTGACCAATTAATTCAAATGAGTAATGGAATAGTTGAAATAATGAGTTGTAAAATATTAGGAAAATCTTGAAAGTAATAGGAAATTGAAGTAGATAAGTTTATTTATAAATTTTTAGAATTGTATAAGGGCTGTTCCATTTATTATTGTCTTTCTTTATTAAGTGATTAATTCTTATATTTTTAATACTAACCTATATTTTGTTACCCTCCTTATATAAAGAAGTATCAATATAAATCCTATTAATATAATATTCATATCTTTAGATTAATTGAATAACTAAAACTTTCAATTTCGTTAAGATTATATTAAATCGATCTATAATCTTGTTTATCTTTAAGAATTCACATTTATATTGATATAATAGGTTTGAGGAAACAAATAAGAAGGGTTTGATATTAAAATGTAAATAAAAACTGTAGTTAATAAAGAATGGGGATATACCGATAATCTCTGAGATAATATTATTGAATACAAACTCTATAAATAGAAACTAATTATATTAATCATCTTAATAGAAGTTTATAAAAGCTCTAAGATATTGTTCTATTATAGTATTGATTCTCTCTATTTATTCGTTGGATTCTGAATAAAATAAAAAGGATCGCTTTAAAGTAATCGATAAACATTCAAATAAATATTTCCAGAATTCTAATACAAATTGCAAACCTTTATTGAATACAATATTATTAGGTATATTATATAAACAATAAACTTTCTCAATAAACTGATTAGTAAGCTTCTTTATAGATAATCCTACAACTAATATAAAATAATATATCTTTGTTAAATAGCAAATGATTATAATAATATATTGATACTTCTTTTTGTAGTGTTTGTTGATTAGTAATAGTGTAATATAGTCAATAGAGATATTGGACCAAGAATGAAATAATACTAACAAAGGTTCTAGAAATCCGGATATAATAAAGCAAAAGGTTTTAGTTCGGAAGTAGAGTTGATAAGCTTATACAAAAGTTTCGATTTCCCTTAATATATTGGGCTATTAATAAGTACAGAAGACTAAGTTAATAGTTTTAACTCAATCAGGATATCCGGTAGGTCCGGTAGAATACATTCAATATATAATCTATATACAAAACTCAGCGAAGAAAAAAACAAAGAAGTAATCACAATAAAAGATTTTATTATTAATCAATCTATAATCTTATAGAACAATTCAAAGATCCTTTTAGATCGATAATAACCAATAGCGAATAATTAGATTCTAGAGTATTTCGTATATAATAATAATCAATTTAAATGATTTGTATATTCTATCAATATCACGCTAAAAGGACGTCCTAATAGCTGTGTAGCTAATTGGGTTTATATAGGACACATTCTTCCCGTGACAATCAATAAAATTATTAATCGGTTTTTTAATATCAGAAATGATTATATTTATAGGGGTTATAGTAAGATCGATATTATTGTTTATCTATTAAATAAAATCCTTGAATATAATAATATCAAATACTCTTTCCAAGAGAACTATTTATAACCGATTTTTGATTCGATTGTTATTGGGATTTATATATACAAAATAATCTTTTACTTTTCAATTTAATATATCAAAGCGAACTATTTTATAATTAGATTAATATGTAATACAAAAGTTGAAACTAGATAGAAATTCAGCCTATCTAGCTTACCTTTGATTCAGCATTTTTATTAATATAAAATATTCCAGATTCTTATAATCTATAATAATTTCGAATAGCTTTTATATTCCATATAATTTGGGTTTCCATTTTTCTAATGATTTAATAATAACTAGTAATTCCTTATTATAAATCTCGTAGTTATATTCAGCAATACTATATTTCAAAGAAAAATATATAATTGGATATAGTCAACTCTTATTGTTATATTATAAAAGAACACTACCCACAACCCAATCCGAAGCATTTATTTCAACAATTATATAGCAATAATAATTAAATATTACAAAAACTAAAGCAAAAGCAAAAACTTATTTCAATATTTTAAAAGCATTCTTCTAATCAATAATCCAATTCCATATATTCTCTTTCCTTAACAAGCAGTTCAACAGTTCTATAATCTTAGAAAAATTGCAAATAAAATATCGATAGAAATTAACAAACCCCAGAAAGCATTAAAAGTCTTTAAACTTAATTAACAATTTCCATTCAAGAATAATTTTAATTTTATCAAAATTCATTTCAATACCACCTGGAATAATAATCAAACCAAGATATTTTGTTCTCTTTATCTCGAACTCACATTTATTAATATCGATTTATAATCCAATATTAATAAATCTCTAAACAACTTTGTAAACCTATTTCCAATAATCTATAATATTTTCGAAATAAATCAGGATATCGTCTAAATACACTATACAATTCTTATCTAAAAAATCGAAAAGAATATAATTAATATAATTCTAAAACAAGATAGGTATATTATAAAAGCCAAAAGATATTATTAGGAACTCGAATAAACCAAAGCGAATTGTAAAAGCAATCTTCTATTCATAGCTTTCTATAATTTATAGTTTATTGAATGTAATAATAATATCCAGCTTTGTATAAATTTTAGTATAATATAAAATATCGAAAGTTTCCTTAATCAATAATAAAGGATATCAGTTCTTAATAATAATATTATTTAATCTATAATAATCTTAATAAATTCAAACACCCCTTTCAAGCTTTACAATAAAAAGAAATAGAACAGCCGATCGAAAACAGGATTCACAAATGAATCCTTTATTTAGATTATTATCAAGCTATTTACAAATAATTTAAAACTCAATTGGGAATATTGAATAACCTTTCTAATATAGGGATTCTTTACCTAATATAAATTCAATCTTATAATCCCAAAAACACTATAATAAAAGCTTGTTTACAAAAAAGAATAGAAAACTAATAAACAAATCGCAAAACCAAAACAATAGTTTATTTTGAATCTCTATTATAAAAAACACAGATCGATTAGTTTTTTCTATAAACTTCTCGATATCACTTTCCATAATACCATAGTATAATTGAATAAAATCATTAATTATTATCCAATATAACTTACAAACTCTATCCAATTCATTTCAGAATACTCTTATAATATAAACTTTCTAACCTTTATAAAACTAAACAAACTATTAATTATAAGGAATTTTATATTATTCATCTTTCATCAAATATTTTATAATATATTAATCAGCTTATTTAAAGAGCTCGATAGTATTAATACATTTAATAGGGATAGAATGTTTTTGTTTTATAGTAATTTCTTGTGTAACCTGAAGCCAGTAACAATCTACGCTAAAACTAATTTCAGAATCAATCAATTTGGAATTATTCTAACACAAGTATTTATCATATTGAAAACTTGGAAAATATAATAACAATTGAACTCAAGTAGTTATATACATATTATAGTTTTGGAGCTTTCTATAGTAATTTCTTCAACTACTATTGAAATTGAATTAACAAACTCAAAAAGGATTAAAGAATTTTGGGATAATGATAAAACATTCTCAAAGCTTTTATCAACAATTTCTATTATTAAAGCTTAACAGAACCTCAATATCGATCTTCTATTATGTAAGTATGGATCTAGTTTCGATATAGTATTAGCTGAAATTAATATAAAATCGAAAACAACAATTGCAACAGAATTAATAGAACAATAATATCTAAAACAATATTCGAATATAAATTTGAGAATCATTACTACCCAATTAATAATAAAGTTATAATACTAAAGCTATAAAAGGCTGAGGATTATAGAATCTATATTTAAAAGAATAATTATATAAAATAAACCCAATTCTTTATAATTATTGATTTATATATCTAATAATATATATTGGAATAGAATATCGAAGATTTTTCTATCAGTAAAGAACAAATAATGAATATAGAAAAAAGGGTATATAAGAATACAGAATTCGAAAATACATTTCCTATTAATAAAACTATACCCCACAGCCCCACTATCCATTAATCAAATAAACAGAATAATTATATTAAACACAAAGGAAATTTCGATAAAGATTTTGAAAGATTTGTTATTCATTAATCTAAAATATAAAGGATCCCTAAATACAACAAACCTTTTAATCTACAAAAATAAATTTTCTATAAAAGATCTCGATTTGCAATTATAAATCAAGATTAATCTTTTAATATACCCAATTAAAGAATTGAACTTCTGTTTTCTTTTAAATAAACAGATCCCTCAACAAATCCTTCTAATTTAATTTTTTAAATATATTTAGATAGAATCGAAAAGGTATAACATAATAATATTTAAAGAGTAGAAAAGTAATTAACAGATTAAAATATATTCGAATAAAAAGGACCAACTGAATTATAATAAGATCCAAGATTCTAATACTAATTCATAATAAAGAAACAATCAATATTTAAAATATATCTAAAACCTGAATTAATATTGTATTTTATATTATTGGCCTATTTCTCTTTGCAATTGTTTTTAATATGACTAAGCTTTTTACAATAAAAACAAAAACCGAATTCAATATATTAATCCTGAATATAACAAATCAAAAAGCATTAGTTTTAACAAACGATATCTAATTATATTGAATTACTGAAAGTATTTAATATAAGGACTATAATAAGGGCAATCGGTTTCTTATTATGAAAGCTTCAATTAATTATAATTGAAATTGGTATCTTGATTCTTATATTGATTATCTAGATAAGCTTTTTCTTCTAAATCATTATCAATTCTCTACTACCAAACAATCTATATATCAATATCAATAGCAAAAGGTTTATTAGAATAATTAACAAAAGTATTAATCAATTCTTAAAAGACTTTAAACTTAAGGTTAGAGACTTATTGTTTAGTAATCTTCTTGCATTTTATAGTAAGCTGTTTAAACTCAATAATAAAATTACTAAATAAGATCTTCTTCATTTTGTATTTATTATAATCTATAAAAGCCTTATAGGAAAGATTAAGAATCTAGTATTGCTTGTTTAATTCCCGTCAAATGCTTGATATAATATATTATCCGATCAGCTAAAGATCAGAATCATATAGATTATTAATGATTATATCGAAATATATCTAATTATTTATATAAACAAGACCAAAAAATAGATTAACAAAAAATATAATCTTTTGGAATTCTATTTCATTTTTGTAATCTATAATCAAGCAACAATTGACTACATTATAAAAGGTAGTATATTAATTTTAGCGTTTCGTAATATCCTATTTATTACTACTGAACTTTTCGAAAGTAGTGAAATACTTTTGGCGAAATAGAGCTTAAAAAATATTATAAATAACAATCTTTAATATATTATTTGTATTTTTAAATTAGCTATTTTTCACTTATAATATAGCAACTTAGGATTGTAAAAAACTAATAATCAATTCGATCGATGAAAACACAATTTGTATAATAACAAAATAAATAACAATTGGATTATTGAACAAATTAATAAAATCAATAATATTAATTTTAGTAAAGTTGATAATGTAATTCAAGAAAGAGTAATATAGAACTAAACCAAATACTAGATCAGATATAGGTATTGGTATAGGTGCAATTATATTTAGAACACTCTCGGGATCAAAACGACTAAACAGAGTTCCTAAATAGTAGTAGCGAAGGTGTACGGTTGATCGATAGTAGATACAATTGATATGATCGATATATAACTTCGATAGAATTAATTAAATAAAACTACAACAGCTTTCTTATTGATAATATAAACTATCAGAATACAGATAAAAACTTATATTATACTATAAAAATAAAAGAGCTATAGAAAAGAGAAACCCTACTGTTGGGATATGGATTATGTAATCACACTAGTATCTCGGCACAGCCCTAGCAACTATGTTAAAACAGATTCGTAGCTTCTTAGTTTAGATTCTTAAGCAATACAATAATATATAACTGAAGTATAGTACTATATTGGCTTCACTATTTCCTAATAGTAATATCAATACTAATCAGTGATATTATAGATTAGAAGCTTGGTATCCTATTTTTTATTACATTATATATAGAGAATAAGGTTGGTATACCCTTGAAGAGGTACAAGCTCTTTTGTTAAATTCATTATAATATTGACAACTGCCCTTATATGAATAGAAATCGTAGTAATTGTAGCGATGATCTTTATAACAAAACCAACTACAATTTATTTCTTCACTATATTATATATAGAAAGTAAATACCAATAGTATTCAGCTCAAGCCTAACAAATATAATCTTCAATCTTTTACAGAAAACATATATACTATCTGCCATCCAATAATATAACAAACCCAATATATCCAAAAGTTGTTAGTAATAGTACTAACAACCAATCGAATTATAAATCGAATATATCAAATATCAATACAGCGGTATACAAATCAATAAGAATATAATAAAAAGACAGTTTAGATCTCACCCAAAGCATCTCCTATCTAAATATTAAGAACTTTATTAAATACAAATTAGTAAAATATCAATAATAAGAATATTTCGATTCTAAACTATAAATAGATTATATACTCAGTTTCTTACAATTCATTGAAGAATATTTCCAAACTATTGGAATGAATCTATTCTACAAATTAAGATATAAATTATACTTATATAGCTTATATATCAAAAAGAATATAGCAAGAATGGTTCAATTAATATACAAAGTATTAATTGAAATAGCAATCAATCTATATAAAAAATGGACTACAAATAAGATCGAAGATATATTAAAAAAGAAGAATTTTGTATTTCGATCAATATCTATACTAAACTGAATCCAATTAGAATACAAAGGTATATTGGAAGTCCTCAGTATTTATACAGTTTTCGAAACAATAAATCCCGAACCAAAAGGAAAAGAAGAAATAAAACAAAATCTATAAGATAGATTAGATATATAACAAATAGGATCTAATAGAGAATACAAAGTACATCAAATTGTATTAAAAAGGACTATTATATTGAATAACCTTCGCTCTTCAAAATAATTAAAACATCTAACAATTCTCAGCCCTATTAATCAGAGAAATAAGATACTACTAAAATAGTAAAAGTCAATCTATAAACGAATCAATAAAAAGAGTGAATATCTATATAATGAATATACTCATCAATATAAAGATTTACTAATACAACTATCAATATTATTACTTTTAAGACTATCACTTGTAAAACAAGATTTCAATCTATATATATAAACAAACTTATTACTCCCTCTACAAAAATAATCTTCGATATAACCCTTTGAAAAAGTATATAAAGAATCTACCCCAAAACAATCCTATACAGAATTAATACGAAACTATTATAAGAATAACTAATATAATAAATAAATCAATATATATCAACAAGTATTATAACATCAATATAAATCTTTGAGTAGGTAATCTCAAATGGTTAATATTGGATAAATACTTAGTAATCTTATTAAACTCTATAACAAAGCTGATAAATATAGTAGGCAAGATGATAATTTCGATTACAAATTCTTGATATTTCTTAGTAATTATTAACGAATCGATATTTCTATTGAATATCTATTATGAGCTTTCTCGATTATGCTTGTCGATAATACTTTCGATTTCTATTATTTGAATCTTAGTAGTATTCCAAATATAATTGAAGAGATATATATTATAATAAGATTGATATTTGAGAGAGAAGTATATAAGTATAGACTATTATATAAATGGGAATCGATTATATTATAAAAAGTTATTGATAATATAAAGGATAATAGCAAAACCAAAGAATAATATTTATAAATAATAACAATAGAATTCTAATACATTTATAAAAGATTGTTATTTGCTATATATATATAAGAATTTTTATATTATAAGATTATAAATACTTATTCCCCAATATTGGTATATACAACAATTTATTATAAACTATTGAAGAATATACCAAGTCTTTTCGAAAAGCTTTATTCGGCAATTATAACTTGAGATTTATCCTATTCGAATGAAATATAAATATATTATATTGACTACAAATATTATAACAACAATTATAGTAACCACTATAATAGTAATAATAAAGATAATAATAATTCTTAAGGAAATTATAATTGAGGAAAACAAAAATTCTTTAAATCAAGATAATCAAAGAAGTACTATATATATATAAAGAAAGTAATTATTGGTTAACAAAATATAATAAAGAAAAAAGAGACAAATCTCAATACAAATATAAAAAGAAGTTCAATAAAAGCAAAAAAGAATTCGATAAAAGCTTTGAACAATTCTTAATCAAATATAAAGAAGAACCCCCTGATAATATAAATAATGAAAATACAGATACAGAAATAGCTATCTATTTCATACAATATAAATTATAGAATTTAGGAAATAATGAAAATACTATTTATTATATAATATATAGTTCTATTTACAAAAAAGAAATAATAATATTATTAATCGATAAATCTATTATATATACTTTAGTAGGCTAAATAAATGATAAAGAAAGTAGTACAATTTTTATCAATCGATATAACTTAAAAGAATTCCAAGGTATTATTATTGATATAGAAATATCAAATTAATCAATAATAAACTATAATCAATATCTAATATACAAAACAAATATTGAAGATATTCAATTCAATATAAAAAGAGTAAGTATTACAAGAATAGTATTCGGAATCAGTAAAGTAGAATCATTGGGATTAATAATACTACGATTACTTCTAGAATCTATCGAATTCTATATTATAAAATCAGAAATATCTTTCTTATTATCTTTTGATAATATAGACCAACTCAAAATATATTATAATAATATTATTGATATTGTTGTTTTATTTATAGCTCAATACTTATGTATTCGATGTAACAATTATACTATTCTTCTATAATATATTAATATATAATAATTCATTCAATAAACTATCGATAATAATAAGTATTATCTTATCGAACTTGAACTTCGAAGATTATACCGACACTTCGGATATCCGTTTATCTAGAGATTTCACCGAATACTCTAATATATAGGATATAATAATATATCAGAAAAGGAAATTAACAAATTTACGAAATTCTATAAGCATTACCAAAAATATAGAAAGTCTTTAGGAAAATTCAAATTTAATGTAAAAGATAATATCAACTTTAACCATTCGATTATAATGGATATAATGTATATCGAAAAGAACCTGATACTATATATCATTGATAAAGATATATACTTTCAAGTAGTATAATAGTTTGACAATATCTTAGCAAAATATGTTTTTGACAAATTATAAATATACTGGATAGATATCTATACCAGCCTTTCCGATTATATTATATATAACACTAGGAAGAATTTCATTAATAAAGAGTTTGTTTAATATGTAATAATAATATCAATAAGAACAAAAGGCGTTCCAATTAAAGCCTATTAATTGATCGGTATAATAAAACACTATTATATAATCATCAAGCATATATATAAAATCATCAAAAACGAACTAAAGAGTTCGATAATAAAAGAAATGATATTGCAAATAATAATAAAAACTATAAATAATACTATTGGACTAGGTAGTTTAATATCAACTCTGTTTGTTTTTGGTATATTTCCTAGAATGAATAAACTTGATCTACTAGTACTAACTATATTATAATATCAAAATATAATCAAGAAAGTAATAAACGAGATCACAAAACTATGGGCCGAGAGACAGATCACTAATATATTGAGATAAAGAAATGGACTATCCATAATAGCTATCTATAATCTCTCTTTAAATTTTAAAGTCTTAGTATAAAGAGAAGATAATATATAAATAGGAAAATAAACTAAATCTCACTTTTTATTTAGTATTAGAAATGAGATATATATTATCCAACTCAAGAATAGTATAATAATAGAATTCCAATTTATATAAGTAAAACTATATCTAAAGGAAATATAAGAGTAATTATTACAATAAGAATTATAGAATAAAGAATTACAATAGTAGGAACAGAAACCCCAAATACTAGAATGACTAAATAATAGTATATTATAGATTGTTCTATGACTAATACAAAGATTATATAGTAGTATAAATATAGTAAGATTACCAAATAATAATACCGAAATTAATATTACAGAAGATTTCACCAATACCGAAAGTATTATACTTCTAGATTTAATAATTTACCTTCCGAATAAGATAGATAATGAAAACAAAAAAAATAAAGATTACAGCGAATTATATACTACAAAACTAGCAATCTATAAAGAATTAAGAAGAAAAGAAATCAATGGATTTATAGAAAATAGCGTTTTCGAAATCGTTTGTATCAACAGTATACTACCAAACACTAGAATCTTCAATTCACGATTTGTTAATGAAATAAAGAATGAAGATATAGACAAAGTATTCCTCAAATCTCAATTAATTATATAAGTATAGAAAGATCAAGATAAAGGTATTATATTAATATAGTCATTTATAATTCAATATATTAGCCAACATATTATATTAGCGGTAATAGTAATTCTAAATAATAGTAATAAGGATATTAATATATATATTCGGGATATTATATAGGTATATACTTAATCAACAACTAAACTAATTAGAAAGTTTTTTGTCTATCTATTAATCGAAATGGATATATTAAAAGGTTCCATTTTAAAGATTATATAACCTTTTTATAGTGTTTTTGAAATAGGTAATTATTAGTTTAATATATACTATAAACACTATACTAATATATTAGATATAGTATAGTCAATCTATAATTCATATCTATTATATACAATAAAAGATAACCTAAGTTTTATAGTTATTGGACTTCAAATAGATGATATATTAATAGTAGTAAATATAATATTCGTAGAATAAGAGTAATCCGAATTTAATAAAACTAAATTACTTATTAAAGATTATGAAATACTTATTATTATAAAACCCCTCAAGTTCAATGGCGGTTTGATTATCCAAAATGATAATAATTCAATATATTTCAATTAAGAGAAATAATATAAGAACCTATAACTTATTAAATTAGAACCTATAGATATGTATAGAATTTAAGAAAAAGTCAGAAAAGCAGTAATAGTAAAGGATCAATATATTGCTTAGTATATACAAGGTGTATATGTAGTAATATGTTACGGGAGCTGCCTCTAGGGTCACGTGGAAGTGTCTAGAGATCTC
>JBBMOJ010000779.1:0-12251 GCA_038090695.1 Sclerotinia spermophila | reverse complement strand
TCAGGTGACCTCCTGTAGCCAGTATTTATAGTCCATCTTCAGATAGTCTAGAAATAACAATTAAGTTCCTACTACCTATTTTGACTCCCTATATTTGTTATATAAGTATTGATATTGTTTTTTTCCCTTCTTTTATCTTATTGTTATTATATGTTTCGTAATTCTGTTTATTCTTTATATATTGTATTTAGGCTTAGCTTATAATATTATACAAAGGATTCTTTATATAATTTATATTACCTTTTACTTTTTTATATTAATGATCTATATAAAGAAAAACATTGAAAGATTAGAAAGCTATATATAAATCTGAATTTTTAAATTGTTTTGAAAAGCAATAGGAATTATTATAATTAAAGGAAAATCAAGAAAAGGGAATGTAGGATTTATAATAGATTGGAATGATATCTTTATTTCAATAATAACGAGATAAGGAAAGTTGGAATATTCCAAAAACATTTCAAATCAATATATAATTTAAAAGCAATATCAAAACTAGAATATTTCGTTATAATATTTATTTCAATATAATCTAATATAATATATTATAAGTTTTATTAATATTAGTATTTATATTTTCAAACTATTGGATTACAAAAGTCGGAGTACTGATAGGAATTGATTAGAAGATTCCAGATTCAAAAAGTTTAAACAATTAGAACTCTAGTTTATTCTAGGAGATATTTATATATAGTAACTATCCTCAAAACAACTTTTATATTGTAATTAATATTAAAATTAAATATAGAAACTATTTGAAAATGATTAGTATAATTATTTCTATAAAATACACTGAATAGAATTGGGTTTTATTAAATAATCTAATAAATAAAAGAAATACTATTTAGTATAAATAGGGTAATATCCTATATAGAAAAAGTATATATACCCAATATAAAACCCCTATTAATAATAAGCCAAACCAAAGTAATACCCTTAATCAACAAAAAGCAGTTTGAGAATATAAATATTAAAATTAAATAAAAAGAAATAGAGAAGAAAAAATTTTGTATTAGCAATTTTGTATTATTAATACAAAGTTATCAATTAGATACCCAGATCCGATATTCCCTTAAAAAAATATAAAAAGAATATTATATAACCCGAATTATTTTTTATTAAAGTATTACTTTTCTAATCATATAATTATCCTTCTATAAAATTTCACAAAATACTTTTATATTTATTATTATAATATCTATTAAAGAAATTAAAATAAATCTTAAAGGATTTGATTAATTATAAGGCTTAGATTTTATATAAAAATTATCTTTTTTAAGCTCTAAGACTATTGAATTATCTTTTGATAATGAAAGTCTAAATAATATTAATATTAATTAAAATAAAGACCCTTTTTCTAAAGGAAATATAATCAATAAGTCTAATCCTATATTGTTATTTCATAAATCTTATATACTTTCTACCAATCTTTTAAAAAAGGTAGAAAATAAATACAAAAAAGATTTTAATCTAATTTCACTTTCTCTTATAGATAATCTAAATATTATTCAATTTATTTATTTTAGAAAATATTTTTCTAGATTAAATACTCTATTATTTCTATTCTTTAAATAAAAAGAAATACCTTGATTTTAAAGATTCAATATTATTGAGTAATACAAAGATATAGAATAATTTTGTTATACCTATTATATAATTAATAAAGATTTTTGTATTTGTATTCTTTTTCAAATTGAAAGAATCCTTTATAATAAAATTAAAACAATAAAAGAATAACAACTAGAAGGTTTTAATTGGAAATAATAATTTAAATTTGCTTTTCTTAGAGAATACCTAGATATTGATATCTATTAGGAAATATATTTATAAGAATATATTTATTGCTTCACTAAGAAATATCGATATAATCTATAGTAGCATTACTAAGTTTATTTATCAATTCAATCAAATCATTTAATATTTAATTAGAGATAAAGTTTCAATTAAAAGTAATTTTATAGAAACATTTCTAAAAAGTATTCTAAAGAAAACATTTTATAAATATATTAATAGTATAAAATACAATTTGAAGAGATTAAATACTATCGATTGAGATAAGATTTATAATTGGATAATTATATATATAGAAAACGAATCCTAATTTAGTTTTATTAATTCCAGTAATAATCACAAAGACTCTGGATTCAATAAATTAATTGACTCTATCATTTTAATTAAGAAATCCAAATCTTCAAAGTTACTAATAATTATAAAGAACAATGGAATAAATAGCCTTACAAAAGCTCTAGAAGTATTCACTACAATAATCAAAGAAAAGGGAATAAGAATTGAAAAAACTAGATTAATAACTAATATAAATACAAATACAAAAACAATTCAAGTTAGTAACTAAGTTCTAATAATAAAGTTTTTTTTTCAAATAAAACAAATAATATTGAAAACTATAAAACCTACTTTGAAATTAATATTATATTTCGAAAGCTATACTACTTCTATACTAATCAATTTCCTAGGAAATCTGATTATATATATAAAAGAGATTGTGAAATCTTTAAAGAATATTGTAATAAAGGCTTTATTTATTATAATAGTTATAATAATATATTTTAGGATTATAAAAAAGTAAAAGAGAATCTAGTTCTAATACTTTATAATCCCAAAACTTAAGAACTACTAGTTAAAGTAATATATATAAAAACTATAAGCTTTGAATAAATAAAACCAAATAAAAATTGTAATAAAGTAATCTACTTTATAGAAGATATTTGGTTAAAAAAGGTGTTATATATCAATAACAAACCTATCTATATATACTTGGATTATATCAATACAGTTTAGATTGAATCCAAAAAAAAAGATTGGTTATTGTACTACAAAAATCCAATCAAGGTTATTAAGCTTATAACGAATATTCTGAAGGCCCTGGTTAATAACTTTGAAAAGAAAGTACTGAAATATATATACTTTCTATATTCAAGGAAATTATTCAATATTCTATAAGAGAAAAGGATACTTTAGATGAATCTATAGAGATCAAAAAGGTTCAAATTTTGGAGATAAGATATAAAAAGGTGATTAATATAATAAAGAAATCTAGATATAAGTATATATTAAAGATTATAACTAATTTATATGGGATAATAAAGGATTTGGATTGAAATATTTTTTCAATAATAATAAATATTCCTTTTGATTTAATAATACAAAAGGCTCCGAATCTATAAAAACTATAGATTATAAAAATAAATAACTTTTCGAAATCGCTTCAAATTATTATAGAATATATCAATCTTATTAATAATCTCTCAATTAATCTCAAATCGAAATCTCAAAATGAAAATAGAAATATAAAGGAGATCTATTATATAAAGGAAATTTATAATATAAAGAAAATCAATATTATAGGGTATACTCTTTTTAAAAATGAAATCTTTTTTATAGAAAAAGATTGCTAGAATTTTTTAAGGATTAGAATTACAATAAATAGGGAAGGATTTATTAAAGTTATATTAGATTCAGAATTAATAATTAATATTATAAATATGAAATTAGTATTGAAACTCAATTTGTTGGTAAGCCTTATTACTACAACTATTATAGGGATCGGCTCAAATGAGCTATTACTATTAGGTATTTATTGGGATATTCAAATTGCCTTAGAAGGTGTTTTAAATATTATCAATATTTTTGTTATAGATAAAGTATAAAACAATTTGTTATTAGGAATGCTATAATTCCTTGTTAGAGAAGTTGGGTTTATATATAAGAATAGAGTATAATATTTGATTATTATAGATAATAATAGAGAAACCCAAACTAATGTCTGGATTACTAATACGCAAACTATTCTATATTCAGGAAACTACTAAAGATTAGTATATAATAGGGGAAATATATTGATTTAGAGTTAATACCCCAAAAATTTAGTAACTTTATACCACTAGAACAAAGTTACTAGTTGAAATAATTAATTATTATCCCAATCTATAATAGCTTAAATTCAAATTTCCAGAATTTCTACAATACTACTCTAGGAGATTTATAACCTAATCAATAAATAGTAATATTAGGAAACTTGAAAATATTGTTAGTTAAGAAATTTATAAAAAATGGACCGGAGTAAGTTTATATAATATATAAAAATAAAACTATTAAGATCCAACTTTTTAATAAATTAGAAAAACCCTATAGGTGAAGGATTAGGAGGAAGAAAGGATTAGTTCGAAAAAGCTAGGATAAGGTATTCCTATTAATAACCTTTTGAAAAATGGGGCAAGTTTTTTATACCCCTGTTTTAATAAAGAATCGCTAGGGTATTACTTAATTTCTAAATATATAAAAGGACTCGATTATAGGAAAATCCTGATGAATCTAGAAAGAGATCTTCTTATAGTCTGTTTAGTTAATTGTAAAGGTGCTTTAATCTTTGACTGGATATATATTAGGAAAATTCAACCAAAGATTACTCTATTACAAAAGATTAGAATAATATCTTATAAAGTCTAGCAAACCCTTGGATTCCTAATATCTAAAGTATTAATTGGAATTGTAATTAAAATACTTCAAAACCAAATGAAATAGGGAATTTTCGAGTTTTGTAAAGGACCTTACTATAACCTATAGTTTTTTTTTTAAAAAAAGATTCTAGATATATACCAAATAATTAATACTATTGTTGAATTTAATTAATATTCAATCAAAAATATAAATCTACTTTCTAATATAAATATTTTTATAGAAAATTTTGTAGAATATATAATAGCTTTTTTAATTGATTTCTTTTCTAGTTATAATCAATTTTCTCTTACTTTTGAGAGCCGGGATATAATTGTATTTCAAATATTGCTTAGTTTTTTTTGGTATATTATTCTATTACAAAGTATTACAAATTCGGTTACACAGTTTTACCAAATAATTATAAAGATCCTTAATAACTTGATTCTAGTAATAATAATACTATTCTTGGATAATATTAGAATTAAGGGTCCTAAAATAGATTATAATAATAAAGAAGTAGTCCCTAGAATATAAAGGTTTATCCTATAATATATTTAAGGGATTGATTATATACTCAAGTACCTTGAATATACTAACTGCTTTATTAGAGCTAAATCGAAATGGTGCTATAATAGGATAGAAATAATCGGATACATAGTTGGGTTTGAAAAACGAAGCCCTAATCAATCCAAAATTATAAAGATTATCAAATGGCTAGAACCAAAAAGTACTATAGAAGTCCGTATGTTTTTTGATGTATATATATACTATAGAATCTGAATCAAGATATTTATACAAAAAGTCAAACTATTATACTAACTATTAAAAAAGGATTGCAAGTTTGAATAGATTGAGGAGTAGACTTAGGCTATAACTATTTTAAAAACTGAGTTAACAAATCCATCAACTCTTATACCTTTAAACTATAGTAATCCTATAGAAATAAATATTATTATCCTTAGAATAAATATTAATATCAATAGTTGGGATACTACATTAGATTAGGAGTTAAAGAAAAAGTGGATAATTATATACTTTGAAAGTAGATTTTAGAATCCAGTTAAATGAAACTATAATGCTATAAAAAGAGAATACTATAAAGTTTTGAAAGCTCTATGAAAATACAGATTTGATTTATATAATATATATTTCATTTTAGAGATTGATATTAAAATCCTTATTACTTAATTGAATTGAGTAATAATTGACCTTCCTAATATATTAATAATTAGATAAATAGTATAAATTAGATTATTCGACTTTAAGATTCGATACATAAAAAGCATAGCTTATACTACTACCAACAGACTCTTAAAAAGACTAGGAATTATTATAGAATATAAAAACAAAGGGTCGAATAAAATGGATATTGATAAATGGATTATTAATGAACTCAATAATATAAAGGATATTGAAAGTAATAACTTTATACCACCAGAATAAAATTGCTAACTTGAAGTTGAGTATAGTAATAATAACTAGAGGATTATATAATATCTATAGATATTATAATACTCTAATAATATAACTAGATAGGAATTTTCCAGCTTCAAAAAATATATATTAAATTTTATTATCCAGAATAGATATTTATTCAAAATAGGTATTTGTAATATACTATATTACAAGATTATCAATGATTTACAAATTCAAACAATACTAATTAGTAATCTATATAAAATATATAGATATAAAGGAATAGAAAATATATTTAATAAGGTCTTTTATTTATATTATTAGAAAGGGATATATAAGGATATAAAAGGATTCGTTTTATCTTGCTCAAATTATCAATTATATTAATCAAATTTAAGAAAAGAATCTATACACTCTATATAAGTTACAACTTGCTGGTAGAAATATAGCTTGGATATTATATATATATTTGCGGATAATAATTATAAGTATCTAATTGCTTTATATAATGATTTATCAAATTGGATTAAAGCTAAGGCCCTTTGGAATACAACTTCACAAGCAATAGTAGTTTTTATTTAGAGTATTATTTATAGATATTCAATTTTCGGAAAGATTTTAGTAAATGGAGGATCAAAAAACAAAACCCATATAAAATACTTTCTGAAAAAGTATAGTATTAAGCATATACAGATATTTGTATATAATTCAAAAGCAAAAAGCCAAATCGAAAGAGGATACAAACTTATAACTAATGGATTAGTAAAAGCAAGGAATAATAAAAACAAGTGATTATAATATCTTGATACAATTTTGTTTATTGATAGGGTTACTATACACCGACCTACAAATCTGATACCATTCTATATAATCTATAAACACCACCCTATATTACCTATCGAAACTCAATTCTATATATAGAGAATATTAGAATAGAAGAAAATCATTATCTAGGTAGAGCTATTAGTAATAAGGATATACTAATTAGAATATTATAATATTGATATAGAAGAAGCTACAATATGGAAAAAGTACTATTATCTTGATAGTAAAATACACTTTGATTAAAATAATAATACTATTAATAAATAAATTAAGCTAGGTAATATTATTCTATAGTTTAATTCTCAATCAAAAATCGATATATTGAGGGAAAGAAAACTTGTATATCGATGGTTTAAATTAAATCGAATTAAAACAATATCGATAAGGAAAAGTATTTACTAATTGAAAGAAATAAATAAAATTCCAATTAATAGGATATATTTCGGATCCTATCTAAAGAAATTTATTAAATAGAAAGAAGAATATATTCCGATTGAATATAATGAAAATCTATTTGAAATTGACTAGTCCGAATATAAGGATTTATTAAAAACTCTACTGAATCCGTAATATAATAAATATATTATACAATGCTTTATAAATATTGAAAATATAATTGATTATATTAATACAGAATCAGTACAAATGGAAGACAGTAGTATACAATTAATAATTGAAATCCCAGTTATTAACCTTTCAAAAAGAATTGAGTTTCTTTCAATACCTGAATAATTAACAGGATAATAATTATAAAAACTGGGTGGGGAAGAGATATAGCTTCCACCTCGTCTTTATTACAAATTTCTTTTTTTTGTACTTTAAATCCTTATCCTTTATTAATATATTATAAACAAAAGAAATATAAATAAGGAAAGACAACTCTATAATAAAACCAACTATTCTATTTCTATTCAAACAATTCGAATTATATTTTCTTTGTCTTCCTTCTATATTATTTATACCTTTACACTATTATACCATTTCATTACTCTCCCTTCTATATACTAAATTCATTGTTTCCTTTTACCCCTCTTTTCCTATTAGATTTTCTTTTATACAATTTATTTCTTTTTGATTACTTAATATTCCCTTTATAACTATTCTTTTTTCTACTTTCATTTAATATTATTACTTTATTCCCTATAAAACACTCCCTTAACAAAATTCTCAACCACCCTTTAAGTAGCAACTTTATACCGTAATACAAAGTTATCTTCTAATTAATATATTTAATAATGACCAATCTGAATATATCCTATTATAAGAATCTGAACTAAAAGACTTAGGTATAAACTAATATACCGAAATACAATTGTAATATATAAGATACAATACTATTCTTACTATCAATAATCAAAATATAATCAATATATTAACAGTATATAAAGTAATATTAAAGTTTCCGGAAAAAGATTAATATAATAGATTTATATGATTCAACAAATTCACTAAAGCTTAAAAGGATATAGCGGATATACTCTCAGAAATAACTATAATCACAATCATTCAAAAGAAACTTCATCTCAAAACCAATATTACAACAAAATAGATAAAGATTGATAATAAATCCATTTTAGAAAGGATCGAAAAGATTCAAAAAGTATAACAAAAAGCTATCAATAAGATTAAGCAGTATTGAAAAAATCATTCTATAGGTATTTCTTTTATTATAATCTTTATTATATCCTATAATATAAGATTCCATAAAGAACTCTTATAGTTAACTAAATTAACAAAACCGGCTAATACATTTCGGATTGCTAACAATTAATTGATACACCAATTAATAAGCCCCCCCAAACCTGGAATAAAAATCAATAAGCATTTAATATCATCCAAATTCAAATTAGTTATTAAAATCCTTACCCCGGATAATGAAATGATTAAATTCAAATAAATAAACGAAAGGAAAGAGTCGCTAGATCTATAATACAATATAATCGGTATACTTAGAAAAACTAGTATCAATTATTCTTTGAATAAACCATTTATAGAATCTTCTACCATTAAATTTATAGAAATTCCCTGAGCTCCTTAGGATAAAAAAGTACTAACAAATATAACCCAATAAAACAGATTGAATATTACTATAAACAAAAAAGCCTAAGAATCTAAAGAAATATATCTAATAGATAAGTTAATTATTCATCAAGAAACTCTTTTAGAAAAGTAAATCGAAGTTAAAGAACCAGAACAATCAATTACTCACAAATATAAATTCGCCGCTCTAGAAAACAAAACCTAATACCTAGTTTTGAAAGAAAAATATGTTGCTAAGCAGGTAGGCTAATTAGTTATAATCGAATTAGTTCTTTTGATACCTAAAGGATTTTATAGATATCATCTATACCAACTTACTAGAGCCCTTAGATTCAAATCTATCTATATAGAAAGAATAGATTTCCTCTATTGCTTTTATTTCTTATATAAATATCGAAATCAAATCGATATTATTTATATCAATAACAAATACTATAACTAATTTAAAAACTATAAATTAGCTAATGTAGTATAAAAAAAGAAGATTTTTGGAGTATTAAAATTTCGGCTTATCGAATCTTCAAAAACAAAAACCAAGATTATTTTGTCCCCTTTTGATTTATTAATTAAAACCTATAAATAGGGATTTTTCAGTAAGCCTCAATTCGAATACTACTTTAATATTATTATAGATATATATCACTCTTTTATAGCCCAATCTATAGTAATATATAGTTACTACAGCTATTATAATAGTTAGAGTTTAGGTTTTGCTTATTATTATTATTATTCGCTAATATAGTAAGTTTATAAACAAGATTTAAAACTCTAATAAAATACTTCTAAATAGCAAATAGATTAAGAATTCCACCTAATAATAATCCTCTTCCCAATACTTATTATATACAAAAACAAAAACTTTATATAGATCTTTATATATAGGGATATAAAAAAACCTATATAGCAAAGCTAAATTCTTGAAAATTGATTATTTTATAGTTTATATTATATATTCCGTTATTGATTGTAAATATATATCAAAATATATATTAGGTTATAGTTGCCTCAAATATAATTCGGATAAAATTATTACTTAGAGAAACTTTACAATCAGGACTTTTAGTATAAATAATACTATATTTGAAAAAAGCTATTTCTAAAATCTCAAGCCGAAAAAGAATTATTAAGGTTTCCTTTTTTTAATAAAATATGAAGATTTTGTTATTGCTATAAATAAATCGTGGATACTAATCCTTAATAATATTATTATTATCTTCAAATAAAATAGACCTATTGATATAGGTAAACCCTTTATTGCTACTACAATACTATATATAATAATAATAAGAAAGCAAAATGGAAGTTTAGGTATTTTATTTAAGAATAATATAAAGTATAAAAAAATTAAAAAGGCTTATTAAAATCTAACTCCCATCTTCAATAATATAATAATGAATAAAGAGCAGTATAAAATCGCCAGCTTCCTTATTGAAAGCTAATTAATTATTAAAAACCCTATCGAGTAAGTATTGGTTAGAAATCTTTTTTGGGATAAATAGATTATTTTAAATAAGACTATATAATTCTTTATTATAAAGAAGGAGATATTCAATAAATAGTATAATAAAAGAGAAGTGGTTATCCGGGCCAAATACCTTCAAGTCTTTTCGAATACCTAGTCCTTAGAGCTAATATATAGGAATAAGTTTTATTACAAAATATTAAACAACCCTATACCTAAAGAGTAAAAAGAAGTAATTTTTATATTTAACAAAAACAAAAGGACGATTTCTATTATAAATAATTCTAAAAAGGAAACCAAATCCAATAGATCTATATTTTATAAAAGAAAAGAAAAAGCTACTACTAAACCTTTAGAAACTGAATGTTCGCTTATAATAAATAAAAAACCTACATTGAAAAAAGTTCTATAGGTTGAAAGTAACTAGATAAAAAGAGTAAAAATAACTAAGAAAAACAAAACTACAAAAAAGATTACTACAAAAGGGAACCTATTAAGAAGAAGTTTATAATGAATCGAAACGCCAAATAACAGGGGGGATCTATAAACAAAACCAAAATAATATTAACTTTATATTACAATACAAAATTTCTAAGTAGTTATAAGGATTTCGGATGTTGACTATAAAGTTTACATATAATTTGTTTTTCTCTTTTTTATACAAGAAAAACAGTATTTCTTTTTTTCTTTCTTTCTTTTGTATTTTCTCTTTATAACCTTATTTAAATTCTTACTTAATCGGGATGATTAAGATACTTAGATGGGGACAAATATAAGTAGATCACATGATCTATTACATAACCCAATTATTAGGTAACCTCCTATAGCTAATATTTATAATCTATTTTTAGATAGTTTAAAAATAATAATCAAGTTTCTATTATTTATTTTAACTCCTTACATTTGTTATATAAATACTAATATTGCCTTTTTCCCTTCTTTTATCTCGCTATTGTTATATGTTTTGTAGTCCCGTCTGTTCTTTGTATATTGTATTTAGGCTTAGCCTATAATATTATGCGAAGGATTCTTTATATGACCTATACCACCTTCTACTCTTTTACAATATAGAAGATAGAGAATAGTATATATTTCTCTATCTTTAGTTTATTGAACTATATAATCATTTTCTATTTTAAATCAATTGTTATATAAAGAATATCGAATTTTTTGAAGAATGCTTTAATTATTTTGTAGATTGAAATATCTATTAGGATTTCATTAATATTTTATAAACATTCTTGATATATATATTCTTTGATAAGAAAAACTATATAAAATATCTTTTTTCCTTTTGTATCAAATATAATGAAATCAATTCTTTAATAAAATTGAAGACCCTATTTTTATATTAGATATTCGTTTTATTAAACTATTATTCCAATCTTTTCTTTTTTAAAAGGTTTTGGATTATAAAAGATTTGTTGGAAAGATTGAGTATTATTTTATATAGATTGGTTTTATTAACTAAACTATATTCTTAAAGTTATATTTACTTTTTTTTGAAATCGAATTTGATTATTCAGATTATTAAAAAGGATACAACTCTTTTATTCATCTAAAGAATTATTTTATATTTTATAAAAAGTATTTAAAGTATTATTTATAACACTAAATAGATAAACAAAATAACCTTAATATTCTAATACAATATTAATAGATATATAAAGATTAATATTATCGAGTTTTAATAATTTTTCCACAAAATATTGCTATTTGTTATAGATAACACAAATGAATATATAGATTTAATTATATATTAGTATTTGGTTCATAGTAGATGAATTTAGAATATCTATTATTTTGAAGATAGGAACAAAAACAAAAACAAAGATAAAAACAAGAATTGTTTTCAAACCAGGTTATTAGAAAGAAATAATAATAGAGTCTTAATAAGATAGAATATATTATCACAATATAGAAATATATAATAATATATATTTAGATTTAATATATAATATTCTATAAGGAAGGAAAAGAAAGGTTCTAAAACTATATCGACTATATAGCTAGTGATGACTAAGCCTTACACTAGTGTGAGGCTAGTATG
>JBBMOJ010000778.1:0-12296 GCA_038090695.1 Sclerotinia spermophila | reverse complement strand
GAGAGATCTCTAGACACTTCCACGTGACCCTAGAGGCAGCTCCCGTAACAACTAGACATCCTATAATATAAGATTTCTAATAATTACTATCCCAAATACAATACTTTAAATATATTCATTATTGACTATCTTGATTTTTCATAGTATACCCCAATATATAAGATTTGTAAGGTTTTCAATCGAGTTAATAAAATAATAAGAAACCCCTAAATCAAGGATCCATTTATTATTTTAAACTTCAACATACATTACACTATAAGAATAAAAGAAACCAATATATTTTTCTACTATAACTATTTCAATAAAACTATTATTCTTAATATTATCCTTATTTGATTTTAAAACTTTCTTAACCTTTTTATATATATAATACTAATTTTACTAATATCCTTTCTTATTACAAAATCTACAAAAATATTCCTTTTTATTAATTCTATTAAAAGTATTTCTTACTCTTCCTCTACAATCTCTACTACAATATCTTTTTTCTTTTCCTTAAACACCTTTTCCTCTTATACTATTTATTATAACATTAGCTATTATAATTTAATTAATTATATTTTAAGGAATCTTTTCAATTTATTATAATATAAACAATACATCTTATAAATCTTTATGTATAACCAAAATGAGATTATACTTAATCTATCAAACTTCTATTTCTAATAATGAATTCAGCAATTGAAAATAAATCTCATTATTCGTAATAAATCATCGAAATATAAATATCTTATATTAATAATCAAATAAACAATCGAAAAAGATCTATACAATCTCTATTTTGGAATCGAATAATTCATAACCGAAATACTTTCAAAACTCTTGAAGAAATTGTATATTTATAGTTTTATTGAATATCAATAGATATATCCAAGCACTTATAAAATTGCCCTCATTAATCATAAACATTAATTAAAAGTAATATATCAAAATCAAATTAGAATTGATAATAAAAAACACAATTCCTTTTCTTTTCTTTTAATCAACAATATTTATATAATTAGTTCCAAATACTACTTTTGTTCCTATATACAACTCCAAAATGGAGGTTGATATTATTATTACTCAAATAGATTTATAAAATCCAATCTAATTATTGTTTTTGAAGATAACAATAGAACTTCATTTCGTTTAAATCATATCGATAATAATCATACCTATTATCTTCCAATAATAAGAATATTTTATATTTTATATATTATAAATATAATGATAAAACTATTATAATACAATATTTATAACCTATCAGAAATATATAGTAAATTGTATATAATATAATAATATTATATATAAGAGTATCTATAATATAACTTTATACTATAATACAAAGTTATTATCTATATAATAGTAAAGAGATTTATAGGGGGAAGCTAAGAGCACGTGCCACCAAGTGGTATATAGTATATGTGATTTCCAATAGAATTATATTAATAAGTCAACTACCCCACTTTCGGGCCACCCCTCTTTTGGGCCACTTTAAAAAAGCTCACTACAAAAAGCAATCTACTTTCTTTAATCTTTAATAATTTCATAATACTTGAATCAATTGATATAAAATTCTAATATATTATTATTTATATTATAATAAAGATATATATTGAAATTAATATTAATTTGGTTTTGTATATTATTGTGAATGGTGTTTCAGTTTGGAAAACTACTTTGGATTTTAGGATTCTGAAAGTTAGTTTTTAAAATTGTTATCACGGAAATCCCTATATCACATATATTACACATTCACGTGAATTAATGTAATACAATCCACATCTAGGACTATATATAATCAAATAATAGTATAATATATCTATTTATTTCATTAATAGATTATATATTCTATTTCTCTGTTTATATAATTTAAATATAGATTACTATTCCCTATTAGATAATTATATTGCTTATATCTATATATATACTTTTCTCTAATCCTCAAAGCGATTAATGATATAGTTATTCTTTATAATAGTTATACGCCCAATCTGTTTTTGAAATTATATATATATATATATTTCTTTGAATCATTTAATACTTTACTTATTCTTATTTACAACTTTCTATTTATATTCAATTCTTTATTATATTGAAAAACAATTCTTTGAAAACTTCTATTTATTTAGTTATTTATGGATAATAGACAAAGTGATATTTATAGTTATAATACTTTTGTATTTCAAAAGGAATCTGGGAAGATGTAAAACTATTAAACGATATTTTAATTTCTTTTACTCTAAATTCAGATAGTAAAGATTCAATCCAGATAATCCTAGATATTAAAAAAGACTAATTTACAAAAAAAGCATTTAAATTTATCACTATTTCAGAATTTATAGAAAGATATAATAAATATAATATTCAAGAATATACTATTAAATATAAAGTATATAAAAAACAGTTAGAAAAGAATAAACAAGGAGATACAAAAATAGAAGTTTCTATTCTACCTATTCCTTATACTTTTCAAGATATATCAATTGAGTATTCTACATTTTAAAGAAAATACTACAATTTATACAACAAATATAATCTTATAAATAAAATATATCAAAATATCTATAATTAAATAATTTAAATTATAGATTCCTTTTATCTTTTCAAAATAATAATTGAAAATAAGAGTTCAAAAGTATTTCCATTTAGAATGATTATCCGAATATTAAAAAAGAAGCTTGTATCTATTAATATAATAACAAAAACTATTATAATTTAAGAATACAGAAATATATTTTAACAAACTATCTTAAAGTAAACTAATCCAATAAAATAGTATAATAAATAGACTAAAGCTTACACTAATACAAAAACCTATAATATTGAAATCGATAATAACCTAGTACTAATAAATTTCTTAAATACAATAAGTATTTGTATACTTCCTATTTGAATTAATATAATACTTATTCAAATCGAAACCAACAATCAATTTAGTATTCCCAATTATTTGTTGAAACAATACAGGGATATTTTTGGTAGTTTAGCTTACCAAGATTTATTAGCACTAAAAAGCAAAGGTATTTTTTCTATTATAAATCCTTCTTTATTATTATCTTCAAATAATAATCCTTCTTTAATTCCTAAAAAGAGAAAACAAGAAAAGAAAAATAAACAATAAAAAAAGAAAGATCTATATATATGTTTATATAAACCAAAAGTAGATTAAAAACAAAATAAAACTAATCTATTCTACTTCATAAAGAATTACTAATCAGTGGAATTTGTATTTATAAGAAAAAGTAATTCGAAGAAACCCCTTACTTTCTTAAAGAAAGAATATAATATTATTTGAGATTGTATTAAAAATAAAAAATAAAATTCGATATAGAAAATTTGGAAAGAAAAGGGATAATTTAAACCTATTACTAATACTTCAGATCAAATTGATCTTAAAGTATTAACGATTATTTGTATAATATAAAGTGGGTCTGAAAAAGGTATTTATAATATATTATTAATTGAGTTTTAATTATATTCTTTTTCCTAAAATATTATCTTTAATAATAATAGTATTATATACTTTGTGAATGATATTTCTCTTTTTGATAGATAAAAATATATATTATTTCTAATATCAGATTATATCGAATTTGGTATAACGAGATTCCCGATTATTGATAGAGGTATTTGTATACTTAAAGATATAATACATCGATCAAATAATTACAAGAATAGTAATCTTATTTTATTAAATATTATATACATTTTTGATTTTTATATAAATATTGTTTTAAAAACAAAATTAAAGGAGGCAAATATATGGTTTTTAAGTATGAATTCAATATTATATATTGAATATTTCTAGAAAAGTATAATAATTATTTAATATATTTGCAAAGATAATTTCTTGTTTCTAAAATACAAATTACTCTTCTTTTATTTTTTATTTTTTATAAATATCCTAATGAATTCTTCAATCCTTATATATCCTACAATTAATAAAAAGATCAATAAATCATTTCGCTATTTTTATAATCTTCTAAAATCTAGATTGGATATTTAGGAAAGGAGGTTTTTTAATATCTGATTTCTATTATAAAGAATATGAAAATAAAGGGAATTATTAGAATTGAATATATAGACTATACTTGTATATATACAAAGTAGGTAATTTACTGCTTACCTAATGATTATTAATTATTAAAGCTTTTCTATAAAATTCAATAGAATCTTTTCGACTTTTTATATACTTATATAAATATATTCTAGCTTTTGTTGATTAAAGATATATTTAGTAATAAGATTTTTGTTTTCCCTCTATATCAAAAGATATATTAAAAAGTCTGTAATACAATTCAGAACTTCTTTGTTTAGGTTTTATATAAATATAGACTTTTAGTAGTTTATATTAAACAAAACAATAATACATTTGTTATAAGGATTATAGGAAATACTGTATTCGAAAATTGAATCAAATAAAAGGGAATTGAATTGGAACTTTTATTTTCAAATATATATAAATCGAATAAAAGAACAAAACAAGCTAGTCAAAAAGTTATTACGAAATAAATAAAAATACAAATGACTACAAAACTTCCTGATTGTTTATAAATAGAAGCTGTACAAATAACTATCTACTTATATAATATAAGCCCAAGAAAAGCTCGTTCTTTTAAATCTCCAAATGAAGTATTAGATATTTAATTTCAATATTACCTCAAATCTATAGCTCAATTTGTAACCAATTATTTAACTTGCAATCTATAACCAAATTAAAGCAATATTTATCGATATAGCTATTGAGCCTATCTATTAAATAAAAAAAAGCAGATAGAATTCAATAAAAGATTATATAAGATTAATCTGAGTGTATATATTGAATATCTTATTAGATATATACTAAGAATACCGATTTTCTGTATATAGATTTCAAAGCTCAAAAGAGTTATTATTATTCGAAATATTACCTTCAATAAAGAAAGGACTTATAAGATGGATTTGTTAAATAATATTATTGATTTAAATATATTTATTTATTTATTTATTTATAGTGATTAATGTCTAATATCTGACCTCCTTAGGAGTATTCTAGACATACTCATAAGCGGGCCTGCAAAGTGCTAGTGTTTTAGCCGCTTATAATAATATAATAATAGCTAATCGGATACTTATTACTCCTAGTAATCCTCCACTTGGTTCTATGTACAGCAGCCCAATAGCTGTTTTGTTTTTTCAGTTATTATTTTGATTTGTAGGTTTAACTATTGAATATTATCTAGATATTGATAAATATAAAAAGTAATTGTATCTAATCGAAAGAGTGTTTATAATGTATATGATTATTTGATATAAGATTTAGATTGTTGTAATGAAGTATTCTTTTTTATAATAAATAAGTGGAGTATAAGAGTTGAATATTTTATATGAAATTTGGGCAGATCTAAAAATAGAATCTGGATTTGGAGAGAAGTTTGATAAGGCTATTTTGAGATTGTAAGATACACTTTATATATACAACTGTATTCTATTCAATATAAATCCGATTGGATGTGAATAGCTAATTGGTTTGTGTTTTATTGTTAATCGGGTATTAGAAAAAGTACCACAGGAATTTGTTATTACTATAAGAGTAAGTATTGTAGCTGTTTTTATAATTGAATTTTGTATAGTAAACTGAAAAGTTGTTATAACCAGTTCGTATTACTAAAAGCTGATACAGAATCCTATAGGAGAGTTTAAGGCTAAACAATTTTGAAATACTATATACTAGTTTCTATATATAATATGTTTCAGAAATTAGATCTTTCTTTATAGTCCACTATATACTTTCTGAAAGTTGATATTTGTCTTTGAGAATTGAATATATACTATTTATTATAGATAAAATTGATAAGCAGATGTTTATTAGCCTTGTTGTACCCCAATCGACTAAGCGATCGGCTGCCTCGTTGCTTTTTATCTTAATATATCCTAAAACCTATTTGATCCTAATATTATAGTGTCATATTGTTTAATAGCACTTGTAATAGGCCTATTGAGATGACTTAGTAATACTCTTTTGTAATCCCCAGATCACTAAGATATTATTAATATATAGCTATATTCAGCTTTTGAAAGGTTGTTTAGTTATATATAGGAGTTGCTTAAATTCCCGCTAAATACTAATTATTTCTATATCGAAAATATATAATTGATTATATATCTGCCTGAATCTGCTATCAATCTACTGCTTTCTGTAATAAATTATATATCTATATTCTATACAATAACTATACTCAATATATTATTCAAATCCATTTAAAAAAACTGTATAGTCTTTTAACGGAAACCAATCCTACTAGTTCTTAAAAGCTTTTGTAATATTGTTTTTAGTTAATCTATCTATTAAATTACTTTGATATTCGGAGGAGAAATACAGCTACAAAAGCTTCGGACGCTTAATTGTTGAGAGTATCTATTCTATTCTTTGAAATTTGATTATAGGTTTTTTCAGTGTATCAATACCTTAGCTTTTCTTTTTAAGATTCAATTTCAATTGATCTATTAATAGATACTAAATATTATTATTTAGAATTTGAAAGCGAATCTTAGTTTTGTTTATTCAAATATAACAATTCTAAATAATAATCCCGCTTTTATAATAAGTGTAATCATTGGAGTGGTTTTATAAACTAGTAGTGCTCCTTGGGCTGTAATATTAATAGTTTTATTAATAAGATTAATATGCTTTTTGAATCGAGTATTGATAGGTGTTTAGCTTACATTGGGGAGATACTTAAATAGTTTATCAAACTATACCTTTAAGCTGAAGAGGGTAATAGGGAGGATATATATAATAATCGCTTTTTGTAGATAGGCAACAAATGGTTTGTGGATTGTATATATTATCAATCGAATATAAGCGGCTATCTGTATAGCTTTCATTGCTCGGATTTTAATATATTATAGGAATACCAATTAGTAATCGAAAAAGATTCTAAGTTAATATAGGATAGACTGTATTCTACTAATAATCTCTAAAGGAATTAATATAATAATTAGATCCGGATTAATTCTTATAATCAGATTTGCTATATTATATCTTTTCAAAATATAAAATAATTCAAACTTTTCTAATACAAAGAAGACCTTATTCCAATCTCCCTATTTTAGAATATACTATATAGTTTTTTAAAATATATGAATATTTATAGATAGATCCCTCGATAAATGATATATTACTATATTATTAGTATATCCAAAGTATTATATTTTATCCTAATTAAAAAGTTCAATAAGGTATAAAGTATATAAAATCGGGAAAAACAACGATTCTTGAGGAGTGCTATATACAACCAGAAAATCCCAAATTGTAACCCTCTCAAACCACATTCGTATATACCTTTCTAATAAAAAAGATTCAATGAATTATAGGAATAATCTAAGCTAGTCCTACTTCCTTATACATTATAGCAATCACTATTTAAAAAGCATATTATATACACTTTGTATATCTATTATTATTAATATAACTATATTACCAAAAACTAAAGCTAGCTCTATATCATAAATAAAGGTAATAAATAGTAAGATCGAGTCCAGCTCTTTTCAATAATACACCGTAATACTATAAACTAATTACTTTATATTTCATAATAGTCTATACAATCTAACTAGTAATATATCTTTCGAGCCCTTTATCAATATATAATATCAATACAATCAGTCTTTACAATCTTAACAATATTCTATTCTTCTTTCTAATCTTTAATAATATTATTACCTCAACAAGTTTTTATTTATTCAGGTAATAACTAAATACTAAATATAAAACAAAGATTTTATATATCGGCTTTTTAATATTAGACCAATATACCTTAAGAAAACAAACAATTGTCTTATCAACACCCAATAAAATATTTTTAGCTCCTATTATATATTTCTCCACTTCTTTTATAATAATTATTCTTTTTTACAAAAAGAATAAATGTTCACCTCATTTCCGAAATAGATTATTCGGCAAATTATCTATTACCTTAAAATAATTAAGAATTATTATAAAAAATATTTCAGTTTTCTTTTTAATATTAATAATCTCCTATTTATTAATTACTAAAAAAAAGCTTTTAAAAATAGCCTCTGAAATTATTTTATACTAATTTATAATCTTATAGAGTTACTGGTCATTCTATATACTATTTAGATATTTAATCCAATAGGCTCATTTAAATAATCTTATTACTCTTTATAAATTATAAAAAGCGCTTTTCTTTTTATTCGCAATCCCAATTCTTCTAACTATTATATATATTCGGTATACCTTCCTATACTCATTAATCCACTACAAGGAGGATCAGCGAGGTTTTCGGTTCTTCTACCCGATAGCTTCTATAGCTGCACTCAATATACTTGTCACTTCGGAGATGAGATTATCGATATCCTAAGTAGTTTGAATATCAATATTCTAGAAGCTCACTGATCGATTAGCTATTATACCTATTAGGTAGGGCAAATCTGAATCCCGGATCCGATAATATAAATATATTTGTTCAAACTTGAAGGCCCTTTTACTTATAATGATAGTTATTTGGGTGATATAATTAGATTTGTAATACAGATCTTTATCAATTACTATTGTTGCAATCGGGAGATTGGAAAAGATTAGATCCAGAATATAACCTTTTGTATAAGTAGGTATATCTAGGGTTTCAATATACTCTATTCCTTATTTACTAATCTATTATACAAATGTGTTATCTTGATTAGTATTTGGTATTCTAGATTCCTATAGATTATATTTCGTATTGAAATCGCTTTTTATAATTGTTTTGATTCCAAAAGGGATTTCGAAATCAAATAGATATTCTATTATAATCGAATCGAGTAGGATTCGATAGATATTGAGAATCGAATAGCTGTTGATATTGATTTATAAGAGATTTCTATTATTACTTTATTTCATCTACTTTATTTTTAGTTTAACCCTTTTACAACTATAAATAATAATCCGTAGTCTACTTTTAGGATTATCTGAATCATTTATTAATCTCTATATATTGATCAATTGATATTGATTATATATAGTATAATTTTGTATTACTAAATTATCATACAATCGAGGCTTTTGAATATAGATAATATTTATACTAATCTTCCTAACTATTTAGAAGAGAATAATATAATTAGAATATCTATACTCTATATTAGCCTATATAATTATAAACCCCTTATCCCCTACTATAATTATATTATTCGTACAATTTATATAATAATAGTTGAATTCTTATTGGCTACTAGTTCACTTGCTTCACTCATTTCAAAATCAGATAATAAAAAAGCCTTTTCTATAATAGTAGCTATATTATAGTTTATTCCCTTATTAACTCAATAAGGCGAATTATAAACAGATATATAAATAATATTAAAAAGCTCCTCCTCTATTCAAACCTATTTAGGGGATTGGTTAACAACCTATTATTAGTTTTTGTAAATAATAATATATACGCCCAGAATAGATAGACTAGTAATAACTATTTAAGGCGAGGTACTTATAATGGAAACAGGGTTCTTTCCCTTTCGGATTACCTAAGTATCTTTTTTACCCACTTCTCTAATCACTCTCAACTATTTATATATAAATCGAATCAGATTGCTCTTAACAAATTGCAAAGCTATTAGGCAATTGTTATATACAAATCGAAAGGGCCTGAAGCAGGTTGTATATTGAATGTTCTTTTGATATTAATTATAAATCTGTTTATTAGTATAAGTATCACTTGTTTTGCTATATTTAAAGTACCGGATTGGGCGATAATATATATAGGGATTGTAATATAATTAGTATCCTATAATGTATTATTTAAATCGGGGGTGTTATTGCCTCTCTAAAAGCTTCGAGAACTTGTTAGTATTGAAAAGTCAGAATAACTTCACTGGTTTTCTGAAATTCATAATCTAGTTGGCTTTCTGAATTAATGGATTCACTTTGTATTTAGTAATTCGATATTATATTAAGCTCTTATTTATCTAAACTTTAATCTCTTTGTAGATTATCTTATCGATAAGGGTTGTAAGGAGTTTTATAGTATTATATAGTATTTAAGGTACAATATAATTATATTACATTTCTATTATTTGTATATCGATTGTGCTAAATGTATTGATTAGTTTTGTATAGTTTTCCTATCTTAAGATTATCCAATAAACCGATAACATCTTATATCCAAATATCCATTCTGTTCTATTGCAATATAATGATAGAATCAATTCGAGTTACAATCTAGGGATCGCATTTCTAATCTTTAAATATACTTTGAAAGGGTTGGAAGTATTTAAAAGCTGCTCGCATTTTATCTTAATAAGAATTATACGATTATCCTGTTCCCAGTGTTTATTAATATATAGTGTTTCAATCTCCTTAGACTTATTCGTTCTAATATCTTTCAATACTTAAGGCACTTATCCAATCTAAAGCACTTCCTTATAAAACTTCATAATCCTAGAGATTGATTAAGCAACTAATACCGATATCAATTGAGGAATATCAATTTATTCAATTGCTTCAATTATACTTTCTATATATAAAGACCTAAGCTCCTTAATATACTCTATTTTATTATTACTTAATGTTTTAATAAATATATCAATTGCATCTACAATTTTCAGTATCACCTTCTATTTATTATTCTTTTTATAAAATTAATTAATAATCGCTTTGTAAATAAAGTAAGCATTATTATTTCCTTCTATAGGATCGATTATTCCAATTGTAATTATTATTAATATTATATTCACAAGAGCGATCAATCTGTGACCGGATGTATTCGGTGATACATTGGGACGTTCCTGATTACACAACAGCAATAGTATAATAGTCCTTATAGACTCTCGAGCTTTATTATAACTAAGATCTTATAATAGTATTCGTATAGTTTTGGATAAGATAAGATCTGTTGATATAAAAATGATTATAAGATAATAAAACAATTGGTTAATAAACTTATTGAGATTAATTGATTTAAATATAGAACAAAAGCTCAAAGAGTATATTCGAGAACTTGATATTCAGGAATTGATAGATATTAATAGAATAATTATTAAAAAAGAGAATAATAAGATTGCTTTACATTATATGGATATTATAATATATAGCGAAACTATTATATACATTGTAGATATACTTTTATATAAACAAATCTTAGGGGTATATTTAGGGGGTAGATTAGATTTTATAAATTGTTATTATAATAATATACCAAAGGATCTATAATCTAAAAAGGCTTTAGATTCAGAATCTAATATTATAATACAAAAATATTATAATTATATAGAGAATCAAATATAGAAGTCTAATAGTTCTTTTCCTATAGTATAATCAATACTAATATAAAATCTGATTAACAAACCAAAAGATATAGATTATAAATCAATTGATCAAGCTATAGATATTATTTATAAAGAATATAAAAGTGATTTAGAACTTCAGAAATAATCTATTGATATATCAGATTCTTATTCAATTGAAAAAGTAGAATCACTAAACAATTACCTTATTTAATATATACAATTAATCAATTTAAAAAAGATCAACTTTCTTTGATTCCAAATCGAGAATCCAAAAAATAAAGAGTTATAAAAATCGAAATACCAAAACCAATATTCAGTCTATTAGAATATCAATTTTTCGACTTCGATTAATACTCTCCTCAAATCAACTCTTTTATAAATCATTTTTTCTATATATATAATCAATACCAACTTTAGTAATCTTTATTAAATATATTTATTGATATAGTAATTACAACTTTAATAATAAAAAGAGAATCCAGAATAAAAGATTTTCATAATACATTTTGATCTAGCCATTTAAATATTAAAAAAAAGAATAACTCTTTTGTTATAATATATAGTATAATTGCTTCTATTATATATATAAAGTATATTCTATCAATTATCTTATATAAGAATCAATTGAAGATATTACTAAAATTGTATTTCTTAGAATTGCCTAAATCATTTAAATACTATTATTAACTCAAAGATCACTTTTTAAAATCGTAATTCAAATTTGAATATGAAATTAAAATAAACAATCTAAAAGAATATAAAATATAGTATATAATAAATACAAAGGAGGTTTCAATAGCTTCTATATTATTACAATAAATATTTATATACAAATATAATTAACAAGGATTTCTATCAAGGTATAAAACAAGATTAGTAATCCAAAGCAATCTTTAAGCTAAAAATACTATTGAATCTATATACATTATTATATTAATAAAAAGATTATTCAGAATTGTAATAATATTGTGTTACGATAGGGTAACACTGGATCACGTGACAAGTGTCATGTGACAAGACGTTGGAGCCTTTGGAGCTTAGGA
>JBBMOJ010000777.1:0-12361 GCA_038090695.1 Sclerotinia spermophila | reverse complement strand
ATAATACTCCAAAAGTATTATTCTATTTCTTCGAATATATAATTAACAATTAAACGAGAATTGATTAATTTCAAATACCTCTATATTTTCAATCTACTAATAATATAATAATATATATTAGAGGGCTTATTAAAAGTCTAGGTCTACTCACTCAATTTTTTAATAGATTGGAATTCTATTCCCGGATTTACTTTAGTTTTGAATAAATAAGTATTAATGTATTCTTCGAATTACTAAGAGATTATTCTTTATTTACTATAATCTTTATTTCCCAATCTATATACCCTTTTAACACTTCAAAATCTTTTATATATTTATTAACCCTTAAATATTAATAATATAATTGATCTTTAATTGTTTATTTATATTCTATTACTTTTCTCTTTTTTAGAAGAAGATTGTTTTCATTTTCCTATATATATTAAAGGATTAGACTTGCCCGAAGATATTGATATATAAGCAATCCTCTTCAAAACAGAACCAGACTATACTTGTAAAGAGGCGAATAACTTCTAGTCTTAAAGATAAATTGCTATACTTGATTAGAGTTCTTACTTTATAAATTAGTTTATTTTCATAGTATATCTGAATACCCCTAGAGAGGTCTACTACAGATATTAAGCAATATAAATAAATAAATAAATAAATAAATAAATAAAAATAATACTATATATCATCAATAAAGGTATACACTTTCAAGTAATATAATAGCTTAATAATATCTCAGTAAAATACATTTTTGACAAATTACAAATATACTGGATAAACATTTATATTAGCCCTTCTGATTATATTATATACAATATTAGGAAAAATTTCATTAATAAAAAGTTTGTTTAATATACAGTAATAATATCAACAAACACAAAAGACATTCCAATTGAAGTTCATTAATTGATTAGTATAGTAGAATATTACTATATAATCATTAAATATATATATAAAATCATTGAAAACAAACTAAAGAATTCGATAATAAAAGAAATGATATTGTAAATAACAATAAAAGTTGTAAATAATATTACTAGATTAAATAGCTTAATATCAATTCTATTCGTTTTTGATATACTTTCTAAAATAAATAAATTTAACCCATCAGTATTAACTATATTATAGTATTAAAATATAATCAAAAAAACAATAAGCGAGATTATGAAACTATAAACCGAAAAATAGATTACTAATATATTAAGATTTTTGGAAATCATGAGTACTATATACCACTAAGTGGCACGTGCCCTTAGCTTCCCCCTATAAATCTCTTCAGTAAAGTATAGATAGTAATTTTATACTATAATATAAAGTTGTCTTATAAACACTTATATATAATATTATTATATTATATACAACTTGCTATCTATTTCCGATAGGTTATAAGCACTATATTATAATAGCTTCATTACTATATTTACAATATATAAAACACAAAATATTCTTATTACTATAAGACGGTAGATACGATTATTGTCGATACAATTCAAACGAAATGGGGTTCTATTATTATTTTCAAAAGTAATAATTAGATTGGATTCTATAAATCCATTCGAATAGTAATGATATCAACTTTTACTTTGAAACTATATATAAGAATAGAAATAGTATTTATAAACAATTATATAGATATCATTAACTAAAAGAAAAGGAAAAGAATTATATTCTTTATTATCAATTCTAATCTGACTTTGATATATTGTTTTCAATTAATACCTATAATTGATAAGAGTAACTTTACAAATGCCTGGATATATTTATTGATATTCAACAAAACTATAAATACACAATTTATTCAAGAACTCTGAAAGCATTTCGATTATAAACTATTCAACCCCAAAACAGAAACTATATAGATCTTCCTTGATTATTTATTTAACTATTAAGATAAGATATCTATATTTCAATAATCTATTATAAATAATAAAGTCTATTCTCAATTGTTGAATTTACTACCTGAAATAGAAGTTTGGTAAACTTAATGTAATCTCATTTTGGCTGTAGATAAAGATTTATAAGATGTATTATTTATATTATAATAAACTGAAAGGATTCTGTAAGATATAGTTAATCAAGCTGTAATAGTGAATATTACAATAAATAGTATAAGAGGAAAAGGTGCTTGAGAAAAGAAAGGAAAATTTCGTAGTAAAGATTATAGAGGAAAAGTAGGAAACATTTTTGATAAAGTTAATAAAAAAGAATCATTCTATAAATTCTATAAAAAGAAAGGATATTAATGAAATCAACATTATATATACGAAAAGACTAAGAAAACCTTAAAACTAAAAAAAAATGATATTAATGATAATGATTTTACTAGAGTAGTTATAATAAAAGAATATACTGGTTCTTTTTATTCTTATAATGTAATATATATTAAAGCTCAAAATAATAAATGGATTCTTGATTCAAAGGCTTTTTATTACTTTACTGGCTTAATTGATAACCTTACAAATCTTATATATTAAGATATACTACAAAAAATCAAAACAGCTAATAATGAATATATTCAAAGTACTATATTCAGGATAGCAATTATCGGAAACCTTATACTATAGGATATCTAGTATATCAAAAAGTTTCGATATAATTAGTTTATCTCTATTGGATTATTAATCGAAATAGATCGAAAAGTTATTTTTGAAGAAGATTCAATATTCTATTAGAAAAATGATCAATTTAAAATAGCTGCAAAACGTTACAATAGTAATTATATTATTAAACAGCCCTTCACCCTATAAATATATATAATCAATATAGATTCAGAGATTGAGGAGATTGATTTTAATAATAATAAAGCAGAGATAATATATCGATATTTAAATTACCTCAATTATAATCAAATAGATAAACTAAAGAAAACTTCTAATAATTTATATTATATTAAAAGAAAAAAGCTTATTGATCGAAAAGTATATAAGACTTATTTTATAGAGAGGATAAATGAGTATTTCAATAAATATATAGTTGTTTATATTCCTATAAAACTATATTATCTTTATATAGATTTATTAGATATATAAGAACCCTTTGAAAATAGGAACAGATATTTTATTGTAATTGTTAATAATACTATTAGATTTATATGAATTAGATTTGCAAAAGATAAATTAGTAATAATAGTAATACCCATTTTAATGGATTTGATTAATCAAATAGAAAAAGAGTTCAATTCCAAAATCGCTATTATTAGAATAGATAATAAAAAAAGCGAATTCGAAATAGTATTCCAGATTGAGATTGAAAAAAAAGGGTTAATCTTCGAACCCTTGCCTTTAGGAAAGCATTCTATAAATAGAATCGCTAAGAAAAAGATTCAAGATAATATTATTTTAAAATCATTATTAAATAAATCAAAAGTTGAACCTAGGATATAATAATTTACTATTAGGTATATTGTATATTTGAAAAATAGATTGCTTATAAAAGTATTACCTTTTGAAGAAGTAGGAATGCTTTCGATAGTAATTATATTTTATGAAGTTATTTATAGTAAATAATCTAATTTTAAGAAGCTCAAAGTATTTGGATATAAAATGTAAATTAGGAATCCCTAATATCTAGAACAATTATCTAAGAAGTTTGAGTTGAGAGTATTTAAAGGAGAGTATATTATAATTAGAATAAATGGAAATAATATCTATTGCTTTTCTAATCTTTATATCAAAACTATTAATAGAATAGTAGATATTGACTTTGATGAATATAGATATCTGCTTAGAGAAAAGAGTATTCCAGAATAGTCTGGAACAAAAAGGAAGAGAAAGATCCCTTTATATAATAAGCCTAAAATTACAAAACAAAGGGTATAATTGGTAGTACAGAATAATATATGAAATATATAAATCAATAAGCAAAAGTCTTAGATTGTAAATAAGTAAGAAAAAGCTTAGATTTATTTTATAATATAAGAGTTACTATTATAATTGCTTTGGTAGTAATAACTATAGGTAATTGAAAAATTAATATAAGAAATATAAGTATCTATAGTTAGATTATAGAATATACAAATAATTGTAGAGATTTCAAAAATTAGATTTGCTTTAATAACTATTTTAATCCAAATTGAATCGAATCAAAATTGTAAGAAATAATTGGGGAATATTTTTAATAATTAAATTATTCAGTAATATAAAGTATTATTCGTTGTTTTTATATATTCTAAAGAAACTCCAATTAATAGTTTTGAATTAATACTAAAAAAAAGAATAGAATTCAAGGATACTATATAAAAGAATGTTTAAATATAGTTAGATATAATCAAATGTGAATTATAAAGTCTTAAGAATAATAGTATCTTTGAAATTATGAATAAAGCTATATTCGCTAGTAGAAAGCTATTGAATAATAAATATATTCTGAGGAATAAATTAAATCGTTTTGATAAATTAATTAGAAGAAAAGTATAATTAGTTATTAAAGGGTATCTGTAGAGATATAGAATAGATTTCTAAGAGATCTTTGTTAGTGTAGTAAGGTATTCAATATTATATACTTTATTAGTAAAAGCTATAGTAGAAGATCTAGAGATTGATAATATAGATATTGATATTGTATTTTTAAATAGTGAGCTAATAGATATAGAAATCTTTATAGAAGTTCCAAAATTCTTTGAAATAATCTTTCTCGAAATCAAGCTTAAAGATAAACCATATCTCAAATTGAAAAAGTCTCTTTATAGGCTTAAACAAGCTCTATGTGTTTGGTGAATAATTGTATGGAGATTCTTCAAAAAGATCAAGTTTGAAGAATCTATAGTAGATCCAAATCTTTTTATAGGAAAGGGAATATATATTCTATTGTATATAATTCTATTGTATATAAATGATTTGTTAATAATAGGAAATTGTATTAATATCGATTCTATGAAAAAGATAAACGGAAGTCAATGGAAATGTAAGGATTTAGATGAAACTAGAATGTTTTTAGAATTCCAAATAGAGTAAAATCAACAAATTCAATCCCTCAAAATATATTAATCCAATTATATAAAGAAGATTCTATAAAGATTTGGTATCGATATAATAAATACAAAAGATCTTTCTTTATTATTTGATATTATTGTATAAGATATATATAAAGACAAACTCCTTTATAACAATGATAAGACAATATACTTTCAAATCATTGGTTGTATTATTTATCTCTCCAATTGTGTTTAATCCAATATAGTATATCCTATAAACCAACTAGCTCAAGTTATACAAGCATTAAGGGAAAATCATTTAGTACTTATAAAGCATTTGCTTTAATATCTTATTAGTATATACTTAATTAGTATAGTTTATTCAAATTAATTAAATATACTTCTATATGAATATCGGGGATATACAAATTCTATTTGGGGATTTACAATAAATAGAAAGTCAATATAAAAAGTAGTTTTTATTAAATATAAAGGAGTTATAGTTTAGTTATCAATAAAACAGAAATCGATTTCTTTTTATATAATAGAAATAGAGATTATAATAATCAATAAAGGAGCTAAAGAAATTGTATAAATAGAAAAGCTAATCAAAGATTTTAATGAATAATTGGATAATGAACTATTTATTCCAATTCTATATTATAATAATACAAGTGGAATTAATTGAATATAAAAGAACAAGTTCTATAATAAAACTAAATATATTGATATCTAATAGTAGAAGCAAAAAGGCTCCACATTATATGAATACCAGGAATTAAGCAAACATGTTACAACGGCATCCCACATACCGCGTCACATGATCGGAGGATCACATGATAGACCTCGAGGATCTAGGGGATCGAGGAGTTAACATTTAGATCCATAGGATCCAGAGGATCCAGATAATATAGAATAGGAAGGTTTATATAAGGAATGGGTTTCACTATAATATAGAGCTTTATATTTAAGAATAATTATTAGTTTTATTATTATAATTATAAGAATTATAACTAATTATAACCTTATTGAATTCCTATCTGAAGTCTAATCTAAACCACTGTAAAAGAACTCTAGACACTTCCATATAACCCTAGAGGCAGCTCCCGTAACAAAACAGTTGATATACTTACAAAGCAATTAATCTATCCTAGATTCATTATATATAGAAAAGGATTAGGATTGGATTTGGAAGACTAAATATTACAATATTAAATTATTATCTATTATTTCATCTACTATAGGTAAAGGAATAAAGCTTAAAACTAAGAGTACTTCTGTACTATAATATAATAGAAAATCATAAGGTCTTCGAACTCCACAGGAGATATAGATATTATAAGTAGCTTGGAAAGCTAGTATTGTTATAGGAGTTAATAAGGCTCTTTATAATTTATATATAGATTAGTTAAGGTCTATATATTTAGATAGTAGAATTCCTATTATAAGGGGGATATTGGAAATCACATATACTACATACTATTAAGTGGCATGTGCCCTTAGCTTCCCCCTATAAATCTTTTCAGTAGAGTATAAATGGTAACTTTATATTATAATGTAAAGTTATTTTATAGACACTCATATATAATATTATTATATTATACGCAACTTACTGTCCATTTCCGATAAAGATAAAGAAATAGATTATCCATAATAATTATCTATAATTTTCCTTTAAACTCTAAAGTTTTAATATAAAGAGAAGGTAATATATAAATAGGAGAATGGACCGGATCTTACTTTTTATTTAATATTAGAAATGAGATATACACTATTCAATTCGAAAATAATATAATAATAGAATTCCAATTTATATAAATAAAACTATATCTAGAGGAAATACAAAAACAATTATTGTAATAGAAACTATAAAATGAAGAATTACAATAGTAGGGACAGGAATCCTAAATATCAAGACAATTAAATAATAACATTTTATAGATTATTTTATTATTAATATAAAGATTATATAGTATTACAAATATAATAAAATTATCAAATGATAATACCGATATTAATATTACAAAAGATTTTATTAATATCAAAAGTATTATATTTCCAGATTTAATAATTTACTTTTTGAATGAGATAAATAATAAAAACAAAGAAGGTGAAGATTATTGCAAATTATATATTATAGAATTAGAAATCTATAAAGAATCGAAAAGAAAAGAGATTAATGGATTTATAGAAAATGGTATTTTCGAGATTGTTTATATTAATAGTATACCATTAAATATTAGAATTTTCAATTTATAATTTATCAATAAAATAAAGAATAAAGGTATAAATAAAGTATTCCCTAAATCTCGATTAGTTATATAAATATAGAAAGATTAAGATAAAGGTATTGTATTAATATAGTTATTTACAATTCAATATATTAGTTAATATATTATATTAATAGTAATAGTAATTCTAAATAATAATAATAAGGATATTAATATATATATTAGGAATATTATATAAATATATATTCAATCAATAATTAATCTGATTAGAAAATTCTTTATCCACCTATCAATTGAAATGGATATATTAAAAGATTCCATTTTAAAGGTTGTACAATCCCTTTATAGTATTTCTGAAGTAGATAACTATTAGTTTAGTATATATTATAAATATTATATTAATATATTAGGTATAATATAATCAATTTACAATCTATATCTATTATATATAATAAAAGATAACCCAAGTTTTGTAGTTATTAGACTTCAAATAAATGATATATTAATAATAACAGATATAATATTTACAAAACAAAAATAATCCGAACTCAATAAAGCCAAATTATTTATCAAAGATCGTAAAACATTTATTACTATAAACCCCTCAAATTCAACAACAATTTAATTATCCAAAATAATAACAATTCGATATACTTCAATTAAGAAAAGCAATACAAAAACCTACAATTTATTAAATCAGAATCTATAAATATATATAGAATATAAGAAAAAGTTAGAAAAGCAATAATAATAAAGGATCAATATATTACTTAGTATATATAAAATATATATATAATAACAATATATCAACCAAAAACAATCTTTGATTTATTAAATATAATATAAACTATAAATCCGAAAGAGGATGATATAAAATTATTTAATAAATATATTAAATAGCAAATTGATAATTTTAAGAAAGATTTGAAATTCATTCTTAGATATCGATTCTTTCAAATTAATAATATTTATAAATACATCCTTTATCAATAATTAAGATTTGTCCTTTCAGATTGAATATATTATAATATTAATAAACGAAAACAATAGAGTAAACATTATATATTAATTATCCATCAAATATAAATAAGTTATAAAAAGTATATTAGTATTAGAATTTTATAGAATAATCCTAGGATTTTATATTAATATAGCAATAAAAAGTATAATCAGTAATATCTTTATACAATACAAAATTATATTAATTATATATATTAATTCAAAATCACTTTATAATTGTTTTATAAAGTTTGGTATTATTAATAAAAAGAGATTAATAATTGATATTATAACTATCCAATAAGTATATAAGAATAAAGAGATTATAAAAATCAAATAAATTGATAGAGAATCTAATCCTATCAATACAATAATTAAATTAAAACCCTATTAAGTATTTAAGAATCTAATTAATAATAATAATATCAAAATCAAAATTATAAAAGAAAAAGATTAGAGTATTAATAAGAAGAAAAAGGGAGAAGAAAAGATAAAAAGGTTGGATATAAAAAGAACAATTAAGAGGTATAAGTTCAACGATCTTAGAGAATTATTAGTATTGGGATATGGATTATATAATCATACTAATGTCTCGATATAGCCCTAACAACTATATTAAACAGATTCGTAACTTCTTAGTTTAGATCCTTAAGCAATACATTAATATACAATTGAAGCATAATACTATATTGGCTTCACTATTCCCCAATAGTAATACCAAAATATATATAAGGAGTATATAAATTGTCACAGATTAGATTCTTTATATTACAATATAGAGTAGAAGGTATTTATCAATACAAAGAATATAAAGATATTAGATAACAAATGAATTAGTCCTTATAAGATTATAAAAGTATATTCTTGCTTATACTTTATTCAATTACTAGAAAATATATAGATATTCCTAGTATTCCATTACTCGCTTTTTATCCCCGCGAATGAAAGTATATGTTTTTCAAATCAAATTAATATCAACAATTCAGAGTTCCTAATTACACAAGATAGAATCCTTGAAAGAGAGGATGGAAAGGATGAAACAATACAAAAATGGATATTTGAAGGAATACTAAACAATTATAACAAAGACGGATACTATTATTTAGTAAAATGGAGATACTATACCCTAACCTAATAACTAGTCTTTAATCTAAAAGGTAATGAAAAGATTATAGCTGAATATTATCATTTATATTCTGAAAAACTTGGCCCTTCAAAATGGGTACTAGACAACTCGAAAGCCGATTTGATATTGAAACCTGTAATACACAAGGTATCAGAATCAAGATATTCGATAAGATAAAAGAAAGTACAATTTGAATAAAAAAAATATACTAGTCTATATAGCTTGTTTGAGATAAGCAAGTCTTAAAGGGGGAGGTATTGTTATAGGTTCATATTAGCCTTACATTAGTGTAAGGCTTAGTTATCACTAACTATATAATCAATACAATTTTAAAACCTTTTTCTTTCTTTCTTATAGAATATTATATATTATACCTAGGTGTATACTATTGTATACTCTTGCACTGTGATACAGGCTTTTTATAATAAAAATATAAACTGAATTCAATATATTCATCCCGAATATAATAAATCAAAAAATACTAGCTTTAACAAATAGTATCTAATTATATCGGATCATTAAAGGTATTTAATATAAGGATTATAATAATAATAACCGGCTTTTTATTATAAAACTTCAATTGATTATAATTGAAATTAATACCTTGGTTTTTGTATTGATTATTTAGATAAGCTTTTTCTTCTAAATTATTATAGATTCCCTATTACTAAATAATCTATATATTAATATTAATAGTAACGAATTTACTAGAATAATTAATAGAAATATTAATTAATTCTTAGAAGACTTTAAATTTGAGATTGAAAACTTATTATTCAAAAATCTTCTTACATTTTATAATAAACTATTTAAATTCAATAATGAAATTACTAAATGGTATCTTCTTTATTTTGTATTTATTATAATCTATAAAAACTTTGTAGGAAAAATTAAAAGTTTAGTATTGCTTATTCAATTCCCGTCAGATATTCAATATAATATATTATTTGGTTGGCCAAAGGTCGAAATCATATAGATTATTAATAATTATATTGAAATAGATCTAGTTATTTGTATAAACAGAATCAGAAAATAGATTAATAAGGAATATAATCTTTCAGAATTCTATTTTATTTTTTTAATCCATAATCAAATAATAATTAACTATATTATAAAAGGCGGTATATTAATCCTAGTGTTTTATAATATCCTATTTATTATTATTAAACTTTTTAAAAATAGTGAGATACTTCTAGTGGAATAAAGTTTGAAAAATATTACGAATAGTAATCTTTAGTATATTATTTGTATTTTGAAGCTAGCTATTTTCCGTTTGTAATATAGCAACTTGGAATTATAAGGAATTAATAATCGATTCGATTAATAAAAACATGATTTGTATAGTAGTGAAATAAATAGTAATTGGATTATTAAATAAATTGGTGAAGTTAATAATAATATATTTCCCTGGGAATGAATTGGGTAATAGTATATTTTCTTAAGATATACTAGCTAAATATTAGGAATCTTATTATAGAAATCTTTATATCTTATCTAACCCTTAATTATTATTTAAAAAGATAGAAACTAATAGAGATAGTAATACTCTTTAAGGTTAATAAAAAGAATAAATCATTACTTTATTTCTAGTATTTAATAGTTTTCATTTTGTATATCGAAAAGGGATTTGAGTAATATATAACTAGTTAGATATTCTGGATAACTATAAGGCATAAAATAATCAATTTATAATATTATAGGGTCTTATTGAAGAGATCTATCATAGATTTAATAGTAGTATAAAAGAGTAGAAGGTGGTATAGGTCATATAAAGAATCCTTCGTATAATACTGTAGGCTAAGCTTAAATATAATATACAAAGAGTAGATAGGATTACGAAATATATAATAATAGTGAGATAAGTGAAGGGGAAAGAGGCAATATATATATTTATATAATAAATATAGAGAATCAAAATAGGTGGTAAGAATTTCGATATTATTTCTAGATTATCTAAAGATGGATTATAAATATTAACTATCCAAAGTTATTTAATGATTAGGTTATGTAATAGGTTATATAATCTGCTTATATTCGTTCTCATCTAAGAGTTTTGATTATTCCAATTAAATAAAAATATTTAAACAAATCCTATAATTAATATTCGAAATCCTTATAGTTGTTTAGCAACTTTGTATTGTAGTGTAAAGTTAATATTATTTTGGTTTTTAATATGCTCATTTGAAAGAAGGAATTTTATTATTGGAATTCGATTATTGATTTGTATTGTTTTTGTATTTATATTAGTTATTAATTTAGTTCTTTCTGTTTTTGTTACTTTTTCTTTGATTAATATAATGAATACTTCTAGAGCTTCTATAAAACCATCTATTTTATTATCTTTTATAACTATTAATAACTTTGAAGATTTGGTTCTTTTGATTGAAGTAATAGAATTGATTAGTTTATTGAATCTAGAGTCTTTATTACTATTATTAGAATCGATAAGATTAAATAGGGATTTATTTTTTGTATATATAATTATTTAGTTGTAGATCTTATTCCAATTAATAGTATTAATCTCTTTAAATTATATTTTATATTATTAATATATTTATAGGATATTCTCTTTGGAATATTCTTTAGAAATGTTTTTGTAAGGTTACTTTTAGTTGAAGCTTTGTTTTTAATTAAATGTTGGGTGATTTAATTGAATTAATAAGTGAATTTAGTATGCTATTGTAGATTATATCTTCATTATATTGATATTTTTTAGTAAGGCGATGAATATATTCTTATAAGTATATTTTTTGATAGATATTTGTATTCTAGTATTTTTCAAGGAAAGTAGATTTAAATTGTTGTTTTTAATGGAAGTCTTTAGATTACTATTCCTTTATTGTTTTGATTTTATTACAAAGTGTTTTTTTAATCTGAAAAGGAATATGAATACAAAAATCTTTATTGGTTATATAATAGGTATAATGAAGTTGTTTTATATCTTTATATAGCATATATACAAAAATATAATATTCGAGAACAGAATATCTTCAATAGATTATTAGAAAAAGATATTGAAACCGAAAACCTATACTATAAAAACAATTACTCTTAGGAGCCTCCCCATCGCTATATCGCTGTCGACGTATGTATATAATACTGAAA
>JBBMOJ010000776.1:0-12373 GCA_038090695.1 Sclerotinia spermophila | reverse complement strand
ACCACGTGACCTGGTGCCCAAGTCTTGTGCTTATGTTACGTCGTTCGTAACACTTAATACCTTATTAGCTTTCCGAAGTATATAGTTTTCTATACCTATCACACTAAAAGGATATCCCAATAGCTGTATAGCTAATTGGGTTTATATAGGATACATTCTTCCCGTGATAATACCTAAAAGTGTATTCTTATATACTAGTTTTTTTGTATTTTTAATTATCACACTAAAAGGATGTCCCAATAGCTATAAAGCTAATTGGGTTTATATAGGATACATTCTTCCCGTAATACACCCCCAAGATTACTAACTAGCTAGTTATAGATAGTAATCTCTCTATACTAGCTTCAAATAAATCATATATACAAATCTCGTTCCATTTATAATATCATCGCCATTTACTCAGGTTCTCTATTGGATATATTTAATTAGAATCGCTATATAAATATATTTGATAGGTTGATATTGTTACAACAGTTCTTGCAAAGTACCATATCATATAACTATAAACAGGTGATAGAATGTCGAGGAGCTGTAGTGCTCCTGAAGTATAATAAGATCTTTAGCGATCTAGTATATAAAAAGATTCTAGAGAATAGAATAAAGAATGAAGGTCTATATAAAGGAATGGATTTCATTATAATATAGAGTTTCATATTCAAGAACAATTATTAGTTTTATTATTATAGTTATAAGAATTGTAATTAGTTATTAACTTTATTGAATTTCTATTTGAAATCTAATCTAAACTACTTCGAGAGATCTCTAGTTATTTTTATATAACTCTAGAGACAGTTTCTATAATACTTTGAGTATTATTTCTGTTTCAAGTATTAATTCAATAATTAACTATTATTATAATACCTTAAGGATAATATATCTTAGCTATTGATATTAATAATATTAAAATGATTAATATTTCTAAGAAGATTATTATCAATGAAATATTCAAGATTATTTTATTAGATAAGTATTAAGGAAGTCGATAAGAACTTGATATCTTTTTTTTATAACTTGAGATTTATTTTAAATTCAATTAAAACAAGTTTATCAAAAAAGAATCTAAGAGTATATAGGTTATATTATATCTCAAAGGAGAAGTAAGCAAATAGATCTAGTTATATTTATATAATTATTTTGAATATAATAATCGAGAATATATATAATCTATCAAAACTATCTTTAATAGTTTTGAAGAATTCAAGATAGAGATTTATAGAATCTTTAGAAATTCTAACGAATTAGAAATAATAGAAGAAAAGATCTTCAATTTTAGATAGATTAGATTAGTATTGAAGTATATTATAGAATTTCGAAGATATATAGAAATAATCAAATAGAATAAAACCACTATTATAAATTACTACTATAAAGGACTCAAACCAGAAGTATATTTAGAATTCGATAGAGAAATAGAAGATAAGAATTTAAATAGATTAATTAAGAGTTTTATTGATACCAATAATTATTTATATAAATATAAATAAATGTAACAATTATATAAACCTTAAGAAAACCAAAAGCAAGGGTATTACTATAAAAACAAAGGTAGATCTAGATATAATCTATAAGGATATAAAGACCTTATAGAATTAGATACTATATACTAAATACTCCGGAATAAGAATCCAGAAAAGAAATATAAATATAAAAACAATTTATACTTTGAATATAAAAAAGTAGGGTATTAAATAACAAAATACTAAAACAAAAAGATAAAAGAAAAGAAGGTTCATTTCAAGAATAAATTTAGTAAAGACCAATTTAATATTATCTTTATATTATAAATATATATAGTTATTATAATATGATTAGTTATACTATTATTAGTTTATAAAGAAGAGTTAAAAGAAAAAGAAAAGGTAGAAAATCTTTTATAGGTAAATAGAGATTTATAATTGAAAGAATTATAATCTATTTGAGAAATCAAGTAGTGGAATTGTTATATCTAGAAGTTTAAAGATATAAACGAAGGAATTATTAATGAGGATCTCAATATAATAAATACTAAAGAAGAAGAATCTTATAAAATTTAGTATATCGATTAATATCAAATTCTATAATTCAGAGTTATCATTAATATTTTATTTATAAGAAGAATTAATAGAAAATACTTTTAATAATTAAATTAAAAAGAGTTATAGAAAGTATTTTATCAATATATATCTAAACAGAATAAAAACTAGAACTTGTTTTTATATAAAAGAATTAGAAAAGAATATTATATTTAAGCTTAAATTATCCTATTACTATTAGTTATAGATATAATAATAAAAGTAATCCAAGGGAATTATTGATATACTCTATAAAGAGATTTATTCGATAATAAAACTAGATTAGGGATAAATATAATTTATTTAAAAGAAAAAAAACTATAATATATAATATTTACTAATGAAATCATTTAGAATTATAAGGATAAGTAAATTATATTATAATTAAATATTATAGAATAAGTAGGATAGATATATTATAGAATCAAAATAAATAAACAAATATAGCTAATTATAATAAATTTAGGGGTTATAGGAAATTTTATTATATTAGAAACTACAAAGTACTTAGAAATTCTATTCTAAAAGAAATAAGAACCTTATTAATTATAATTAATTGATAGATAGTTAATAGAATCTAATAGAATTGTTTTTTAAAAAATATAATTAATATAAATAAATATAATCTAACACTCAAAGGTTATATAGCTTGATGTTATATTATTAGGCTAATAATAGATTATCTTAGGAATACTATAGTTAAAGGTATATAATCTTAGAATAGATTGGTTATAAAAGACAATAACATTTGATTAATATAAGAATGGTTATAATAATATATTCAAGGTATCTATGAGATATAATATATACCAAGAAGAATTGAATATAAATAATATTGGTAATATAGGATACCTAGTTTAAAGTTCTTTATTAAAAGCAAAGGATAATATATCTCTTTTACAAATATAGAAGCTAATGATATAGTATAAAATTATAATCAAGATAATAGAGCTTATAATATCAAAATAGTATAAGAAATATAAATATATTTTTAAAGAATCTAGGATTTATAAGGTTTTATTGGAATATAAGCTATAGGATTATAAGATAATATTGGAGGAAGATAAGATATCTATATATACCCCAATTTATTTAATATCAGCTGATAAGCTAAAAATATTTAAAGAATATATCGATAACAATTTGATTAAGGGATAGATCAGAGAATCCATATTCCAAATAGTAAGTCCAATTATATAAGTATCTAAGAAAGATAGTATTAAGAGATTAGTTATGGATTATAGAAAGCTCAATATACTTACCAAAAAGGATTAATACCTACTTCTATTAGCTATGGAATTAAGAGATCGATTAAGTAGAGCAACGATATTCATTAAGATGGATTTATATAATAGTTACCACTTGATTAGAATAAAAGAAAGCAAAGAATGGAAAACTACTTTCAAAACTAGATATAAGCTATACAAATACCAGATTATACTATTTGAGCTAATTAATATATTAATAATATTTATAAGGCTTATAAATAATATACTATTATAATATTTGGATACTTATTATATATACTACTTGAACAATATTCTAGTATATTCAAATAACGAAATTCAATATATCAAAGATATTAACAATATCCTCGAATATTTAGTTAAAGTCAATTTGCTATACAAACTAAACAAATATGAATTCTATATTACAAAAACAAAATTCTTAGGATTCACTATATCAAACTAAGAGCTTAAGATAAATAAGAATAAGATTAAGATAATACTCAAATAGAAGTAATCTATTATAATTAAAAAAGTATAGTCTTTTTTAGGATTTATTAATTTCTATTAAAGATTTATTAAAGATTATTCAGGGATTATAATACCTTTAATTAATTTAATTAGAAAAGAGTAGAGTATATTCGAATAGATTATCAAGATATAGAAGTCCTTTGAAATACTCAAATAGATAATAATTGGAGAACTAATATTATTAATATTTGATCTAGAAAAGCAAATCATAATAAAAACAGATTCTTCAGATTTCGTTATAGAAGTAGTTTTGAACTAACCAGATTAGAATAAGAAATATTAATTAATTATATTCTATTTTTGAAAGCTATTATCAACCGAATTAAACTACAAAATATATAACAAAGAATTACTAGTAATAATCAATATATTTAAAGAATAATAAGTTTATTTAAAAGGATCAAAATATATAATATAAATATATATAGATTATAAAAACTTGGTTTATTTTATTATAATAAAGTAATTAAACAAATAACAAATCAAATAATCAGAAACTATAGCTAATTATAATTTTAAGATTTCATATATCAAAGGATCAGAAAACACTAGAATCAATACTCTCAATCGAAAACCAGAATATCAGAAAAACAAGTTATATAAATCATATACTATATTCAAATAGGAAAACGAATTACTAGTTTATAATATACTATAGCTTATAACCATTTATACCTTAAAAGATAACTATCTAAAGAATAAGATTCAATTATACTACAAAAGCAATACTACAATAATATATATACTCAAAACAACAAAACAAGAATTCACAAAAGAAAACAATACAATATATTTCTATAGAAAAGTATATATTCCTAATCAAATAACCAAGGAATTTATAACAAAACAATACAGATTACCTATATATAAACATCAAAGAATTATAAAAATATTCATAAGAATATAAGAAATCAATTACTTCCTATAAATAAGAATAATAATTAAAGAAATTATTGGAAATTATAATACCTATATACAGAATAAGTCCTTTAGATATACTCTGTATAATTAGCTCTAAACCCTAGATATACCTTTTCAACTATAGAAGTTTATTATATAGGACTTTGTAATTAAACTATTACTCTCAAAAGATCCTATTATAAGTATTGAGTATAATACGATATTCAATATAATAGACAGACTAACGAAATTTATATATATAATATTATTCAAAGAAATATAGGATATTAAGCAACTAGTATATATATTTCTTAGAATTATAATAAGTATATATAAAATATTAGATAAAATAATCTTGAATAGAGATAAGCTCTTTACTTTGAAATTCTGGACTACCTTATTAGTACTTATAAATATTAAGAGAAAGCTATTGACAGCCTTTCACTTATATATAGATAGTCAGATAAAGAGGACTAACCAAATAATGAAAGTATATTTTAGATACTATATAAATTATTGACAAAACAATTGGATAGAACTATTACCTATAATACAATTCGTATATAACATATCGAAAACAGAAACCATAAAGATAACACTAGTATATATTAACTTTGGGTTTAATCCTAGAGTATACCAAACACTGATACTATAAAAAGTTAATACCGAATCAGCAATAATATAAATCAAACAATTGAAAGATTTGTAAAAGCAGCTTACTTTTAATCTAAAATTCATATTATTCAAAACAATAATATATTATAATACAAAACATAATATAGAATCTATACTTAAAGAGAAGAATAAAGTTTATTTATTATAATAAAATATCGAAACGAAAAGATCAAACAATAAACTCGACTACAAAAAACTAGGATTATTCAAGATTAATAAAATAATAGAAATAATTAATTATCAATTGAAATTACTAAATATAATAAATATTCACCCAATATTCTATATATCTTTATTTAAACCAGTACCACCAAAAGCACTAAAAACACTATTTATAGAAATCAAACCAATCAACCCTAACACTATATATAATATCAAAATAATATTAAATTATAAATATATCAAAAGCAAAATTAAATATTTAATCAAATAATTAAACTACCCATATTCAGAAAACATATAAAAACATAAGAAGAATCTCAATTACCCTAAAAAGTTATAAGTATTCTATCTAAAATACTCATATCTACTAATAAAACCACAAACTTTATATCAAACAATAAAAACAAAAAAGGATTAAAAAAATCAAAGAAAAAAAACCACTAGAAACAAACACACCTACCTTTTCTTTTTCCAGTTTTTCCTTTTCAACTTTCTCCTTCTCTAATCTTTCATTTTCCTCAATCAAATCAAATTCTTTTAGTATACAAAAATCCTAACAAAACATTTCTTTTTTATACTTACAAAAAAACTTTTATTATTTCTATAAACAAAGGATTTGAATATTAATCTTTTGGGATTACTCAAAAACTTATTCTTCCTCTAAACACAACAATTCCTATTAATACTCTAAAGATTTATAATCAAAAGGTATTTTGGAACTAGAACAATAATAACCTTTTTTATAACAAATATATTCTAAACAATACTATAATAAAATATCATCAATAATATAACAACAATCGGATTTGATATACAAATTACAGAAATCTCTTTCAATACCAGAATACTCAATATAACAAACTAAATCAAAAATATTATAAATTGAAATAATTTATATAGAAAGTATAATAAAAGAAGTATAATATTTAATTAGATTATACAAATAGGGAAACTCTACTATATAAACACTTAGGACAAGCACTAATCTAAAAAGGGGATAATATTACAAAGATACCCACACTACAATATGAATTATAAAATAATAAACACCAATCATTTAGTAAACATAAATTAATTAACAAACACAGATTAGATAAACAATAACCTTACTAAAGATCACAGAATAAATATCGCATAATTAAAAGCCAATCGACTTAATAAGTCGATCGATTTGTCAACTAACTTCAGAAAACAAAGATCTATATAAGGGAATAGATTTCATTATAATATAAAGCTTTATACTCAAGAATAATCATTAGTTTCATTACTATAGTTATAAGAATTACAATCAGTTATTAACTCTATTGAATTCCTACTTAAAGTCTAATCTAAACCACCTCGAGAGATCTCTAGCTACTTCCATATGACCCTAGAGGCAGCTCCCGTAACAGCCGACTATATGGAGGGTGGATGCCTAAGGCATCCATATAACTACGTATTGAACCCGTGACAATATTATAAATAGAGAATAATCAACTTAAAAATATAAATAATACATTGAAGATTACTATTCACAATATTTTTCAAATTCCGCTTTACCAAAAATATTTCACTACCCTTGAGAAGTTTAATAATAATAAATAGAATATTACAAAACACCAAAATCAATATATTGTTTTTTGTAATACAATTAATTGTTATTTAATTATAGATTACAAAAATGAAATAGAATTCCAAAAGATTATATTCTTTATCAATCTATTCTCTAACCCTACTTATACAAATAACCAGATCTATTTCGATATAATCATTGATAATTCATATTATTAGAAATCATGTGTACTATATACCACTTGGTAGTATATGCCCTTAGCTTCCCCCTATAAATCTCTTCACTATTATATAGATAGCAATTTTATATTACAATATAAAATTATATTATAGATATTTTTATATATAATATTATTATATTATATGTAACTTGCTGTTTTTTTCCGATAGATTATAAGCGCTATATTATAATAACTTCATTATTATATTTATAATGTGTAAAATACAAAATATTCTTATTATTGCAAAATAGCAGATGTGATTATTACTGATATGATTTAAACGAAATGGGGTTTTATTGTTGTTTTTAAAAGTAATAACTGGGTTGGATTTTATAAATCTATTTGAATAATAATAATATCAATCTTTATTTTGGAGTTGTATATAGGGGTAGAAATAGTATTTGAAGTTAATTATATAGATATTACTAATTGAAAGAAAAGGAAAGGAATTATATTCTTTATTATTAATTCCAATCTGATTTCAATATATCATTTTTAATTAATATTTATAATTAATAAAAACAATTTCATAGGTACCTAGATATATCTATTGATATTCAACAAAACTATGAATATACAATTTATTGAAGAACTCCAAAAGTATTTCGGTTGTAAATTATTCGATTTCAAAATAGAGATTATATAGATCTTTTTCGATTATTTATTTGATTATTAGTATGAATATTTATATCTTAATGATTTATTATAAATAATGAGGTTTATTCCCAATTATTGAACTTACTATTAGAAATAGAAATTTGATAGATTTAGTATAATTTTATTTTAATTATGGATAAAGATCTATAAGATATATTATTCATATTATAACAAAATGAAAGAATTCTTTGAAATATAATTAATCAAATTGCAATAATGAATATTATAATAAATAGTATATAAAAAAAGGTATTTGAGGAAGGGGAGGAAAATATTGTGGTAAAGATTATAGAGAAAGAGTAGGAAATATTTCTGATAGAGTTAATAAAAAGAAATCTTTTTATAGATTTTATAATAAAAAAAGATATTAATAAAATTAATGTTATATATATAAAAAAGCGAAAAAAAAAAATTAAAATCAAATAAGAATGATATTAAGGATAATAGTTTTATTGGAATAATTGTAGTAAAAGAATATATTGGTTTCTTTTATTTTTATAGTGTAATATATATTAAAGCTCAAAACAATAAATAAATCTTGGATTTAAAGATTTCTTATTACTTTATTGGCTCAATTGAAAATTTTACAAATCTTATATATTAAGGTATACTATAAAAAATCAAGATAGCCAATAATAAATATGTTTAAAGTATTATATTTGGGATAACAATTATCAGAAATCTTATATTATAAAATATTTAGTATATTAAAGAGTTTTAATATAATTAATTCATCTCTATTAGATTATTAATTAAAATAAATTGAAAAGTTATTTTTAAAAAATAGTTAATTTGAAATAACTATAAAATATTATAATAGTAATTATATTATTAAATAATTTTTTACTCTATAAGCATATATAACTAATATAGATTTAGAAATTAAAAAGATTGATTTCAATAATAATAAAGCAAAAATAATATATCGATATTTAGATTATTTCAATTATAATTAAATAAATAAACTAAAGAAAGCTTTTAATAATTTACATTATATTAAAAAGAAAAAACTTACTAATCGAAAAGTATGTAAGGTTTGCTTTGCAAAAAGAATAAATAAGTATTTCAACAAATATACAATTATTCATATTTTTATAAAACTATATTATCTTTATATAGATCTATTAGGTATATAAAAGCCTTTTGAAAATGGGAATAGATATTTTATTGTAGTTATTAATAATACTATTAGATTTATATAGATTAGATTTACAAAAGATAAATCAGTAATAATAGTAGTGCCCATTTTGATAGATTTAATCAATCAAATAGAAAAGGAGTTCAATTCCAAAATTGTTATTATCAAAGTAGATAATAGAAAAAGCGAATTCGAAACAGCATTTCAGATTAAGATTGGAAAAAAAGAATTAATTTTCGAATCTTCACCTTCAGGAAAACATTTTATAAATAGAATCATTGAGAAAAAGATTCAAGATATTAATACTACTTCAAGATTATTATTGAATAAATCAAAAGTTGAACCTAGAATATAGGATCTCATTATTAGGCATACTATATATTTGAAGAATGGATTGTTTATAAAAACATTACCTTTTAAAGAAATAGGAATACTTTTAATAGTAATTATATTGTATAAAACTATATATAACAGATAACCTGATTTTAAAAAATTCAAAGTATTTGGATACAAAATATAGACCAGGAATTTCTAACATCTAAAACAATTATTTAAGAAGTTCAAATCGAAAGTATTTAAAGGAGAATATATTATAATTGGAATAAATAAAAATAATATTTATTGTTTTTTTTAATCTTTATAATAAGATTATCAATAAAACAATAAATACTAACTTTAATGAATATAAATATTCGCTTAGAGAAAAAAATATTCTAGAATAATTTGGAATAGAAAGAAAAAAGAAATCTTTTTATATAATAGATTTAAAATTTTAAAATGAAGGGTGTAATTGATAGTACAAAATAATATATGAAATGTATAAATTAATGAGTGAGAAAAAGCTTAGATTATAAATGAATAAAAAAAAATTCAAATCTATTCTTTAATATAGAAGGCATTATTGTAATTACTTCAATAACAATAATTATAAACAATTGGATAGCTAGTACGAGAAATACAAATATTTATGGTTAGATTATAGAATATGTAAGTAGTTATAAAGATTCCAAAAATTAGATTTACTTTAGTAATTGTTTTAATTTGAATGGAATTGCATCAAAATTACAAAAAATAATTAAAAAGTATTTTCAATAATTAGATTATTTAGCAATACAAAATATTATTTGCTGTCTTTATATATTCTGAAAAAACTTTAGCTAATAGTTTTGAATCAATATTAAAAGAAACAGTAAAATTCAAGGATGTTATGTAAGAGAATGTTTAAATATAGATAAATATAATCAAATATGAATTATAAAGTTTCAAGAATAATAATACCTTCGAAATTATAAATGAAGCTATTAAGTAATAAGTATATTCTAAAGAATAAATTAAATCACTTCGATAAGCTTACCAAAAGAAAAGTATAACTAATTATTAAAAAGTATTTATAGAGATATAGAATAAACTTTTAAAAGATTTTTACTGGTGTAGTAAAATATTCAATATTATATACTTTGTTAACAAAAACTACAACAAAAGATTTAAAAATCAATAATATAAATATTGATATTATATTTTTGAATAATAAACTAATAGATATAGAAATCCTTATAGAAATACTAAAATTCTTTGAAACAATCTTTCCCAAAATCAAATTAAAGATAAATTTTATTTCAAACTAAAAAAGTTTCTTTATAAGCTTAAATAAACTTTATATATTTAGTAGATAGTTATATAAAGATTTTTCAAAGAAATCAAACTCAAAGAATCAATAGTAGATCCAAATCTTTTTATAAGAAAAGGAATATATATTCTATTATATATATATAATCTATTAATAATAAGAAACCATATTAATATCGATTCTATGAAAAAGATAATAAAAAGTTAATAGAAATATAAGGATTTAAATAAAATTAGAATATTTTAAGAATTCCAAATAAAACGAAATCGATAAATTCGATCCCTCAAAATATATCAATCTAATTATACAAAAAAGATTCTACAAAGATTTGATATTAATACAACAAATACAAAAAATCTTTTTTTACTATTTGGTATTGTTGTGTGAAATATATATAAAAACAAACTCCTTTACAACAATAACAAAACAGTATATCTTTAAATTATTAACTATATTATTTACCTTTCTAATTACATCCGATCTAATATAATATATCCTATAAATTAACTAGTTTGAATTATATAAGTATTGGGGGAAAGTTATTTAATATTTGTAAAGCATTTACTTTAATATCTTATTGATATATATTCAGTTGGTATAATTTATTTAAATCGATTAAATATACCTCTATACAAATATCGGGAATATATAAATTCTATTTGGGGATTTGTGGTAAATAGAAAGTTAATATAAGGAGTAGTTCTTATTAAATATAAAGGAGTTATAGTTTGATCATTGATAAAAAAAAAATCGACTTTCTTTTATACAATAAAAACAAAGATTATAGTAACCAATAAAAAAGTTAAAAAGATCGCATAAATAGAAAAGTTAATCAAAAACTTCAATGAATGATTAGATAATGAATTATTTATTCCAACCCTATATTGCAACAACACAAACAGAATTAATTAAATATAAAAAAATAAGTTCTATAACAAAACCAAACATATCAATATCCAATAGTATTATATTCAAAAGAATATAATAAAAGCTAAAAGTCTCCACATTATATAAATACCAGAAACTAAGCAAATAGTTGATATACTTATAAAGCAATTAATCTATCCTAACTTTATCACACATAAAAAAGAATTGGGGTTAGATTTGGGAGACTAAATATCACAATACTAAATTGTTATCCATTATTTCATCTACCACAAATAAAGAAATAAAGCTTAAAGTTAAAATACTCTTATACTACAATACAATAAAAGATCGTAAAGTATTCGAACTCCACAAAAGATATAGATACCACAGGTAGCTTAAAAAACTAACACCGTTATAGGAATTAATAAAACTCTTCATAATTTATATATAAATCAATTAAAATCTATATATTTAAATAATAATATTCCTACCATAAAAGGGATATTAGAAATCATATATACTACATACCACTTGATAGCACATACCCTTAACTTCCCCCTATAAATCTTTTACTATCATATAAATAGCAACTTTGTATTACAATATAAAATTGTATCATAAACACTTCTATATATAATATTATCATATTATACGTAATTTGCTATCTATTTCCGACACATATAACTCCAACCTTTAATCAACTAAATAACACACTATATGTTACGGGAGCTGCCTCTAGGGTCACGTGGAAGTGTCTAGAGATCTCT
>JBBMOJ010000775.1:0-12428 GCA_038090695.1 Sclerotinia spermophila | reverse complement strand
AAATAAATAAATAAATAAATAAATAAATAAATAAATAAATAAATAAATAAATAACAATTTATTTTTAAGGCTAGGGGCTGTTTGTTCTTTTATAGGTATAGTTCAGTTCTATTTCAAAAGAGATCGCTTATATATTAGTATCTTTGGGCGGGCTTAATCTTTTATTATATATAAAGGAATAAAAAACAGATTCTTTTTAAAGAAGATAAAGGTAATAGGGTATAAATAAATAGTTAAAGATTAGTTATATTATTGATATTCAGAGATTAGTAAGTATATAAGAGATCCTAGAAGATTAGAAAAGTATATGAATTGAAAAGTAAGAATTATAATAAATAGAAAATAATCTTTTAGCAATTCGAAGGGTATATTAGTATTTGTTTATTCAAAGCTAAAGTAAATCCAGGAATAGAATCCTAATTTATTGAAAAATTGAGTAAATAGGTTCGGGTTTTTAATAAATCCTCTAATATATATTATTATATCATTAGCAGATTAAAAATATAAAAGTGTTTAAAACTAATTGACTTTCGATTGATTATTGATTGAGTATTCGAAGAAATAAAATAATACTTTCAGATTATTATAGGAATACTTCTATTTGTTTGTTGAATAGTTGAACCTTTTATGATAGATTATAAAATCACTATAACTGGTTTTTATTATTAATAATCTATATAATATATTTTTAGAGAGTTCTAATTGTATAAGTTCTTTTGTATTATAATTCGATTTCTATAGCTTATAGATTGAGGAGATTTTAATATTAGCAGATTATTATCAAAACGCTTCCAATAAGCGATATTTTATATAGAATTCAAAGCAGATTCTACTGATTATAGATATTTGAATAATATTAGTATCTATAGAACTGAATATATCTTTATTAATTAAATAGTTTACTGCCTTGTTATTAGCAATACTAATATAGCCCAAGGTCTATTTAATCCTCATATTATAGGTTTTCATTGCTTTATAATATTTATAAAATGCTTATTGTAATGATACTATTGTATTACTGTATATATATTATATAATTAATATATTATTGATATATATCTATATTCAATCTATAATAGACTTATAATAGGACTTTATTAGGTTTTCGAAATCGTACTATATACTAATCGCCTCTATATCAAAGATATAAGAATTAGTTTATATATATTTGAATCCGGAAGCGATCTATATTTTGTTCTGATAGATTGTATATCTATATTCTATATCTCGCTTACTTTTCTTGTTTTTCTTCGAATTATTAAAAAAGATAATATTTATTTATTTATTTATATTATTTAACGTTTACTCTAAACCTCCCTAAGGGTATCCGGACGTGTTAAGAAGTGGTAATCCTTATGTAGTGTAAGTGTTATAGCCGCTTAAAACAATTTGTTATTTAAACTAGAAACTATTCGCTTTCTTTATAGGTATGATTCTCCTTCTATAGATGGAGGGGGGTCGGCGAAGACGAAGTCCTACCTGTACGTGGTACCGGCTACAAACCTGGGAGATAGTAGAGAGTATAGAAGAAGGCTTTGTAAACTTCTAATTCTATATTATTACTTCTTTTAAAGCTAATAGAATTCATATAATAAAGATCTGCCTCAAAATAAATAAAGAATTAAAACTAGTAAGATTTCAAATGATATAAACAATAATAACAACCAGTAGCGAAATATACAATAAATCTATCTTGAAGGATACCCATCAAGTTGAATATATAGATTGCGAATAGTCTATCTATTAAATGCCTTTTAGAAGATTCTGATTCAAGAAAGATATTTATACTATATAGGGTACTATAAGTATTTTGGGTGCTTATAGATTATAATCAGTAAAAATTAAAAGAATTGAATCAATCTAATTGAATAGGAGATTGAATAGATAATAGGGTTTTGAAGGAGATAGATCTATTTACGACTCATTAGTACTTCGATATCGTTTTTCACTATTGTTCAATATATTCACACCTTTTCTGGATATCTATTCTTATACAAATCAATCTACTTTTCTTTTACTCAATCGGAATAAATAATGAAAATTATATATATATATAAGGCTTGCTACCCCTATTATAATAGATTAAAATTCACCTCCTAGTATGCGCTATAAACATTCTCCTGATTAGCTATAATCATTCCTTACACCTGTCGATACCTGGGTGATATATAATAACTAGATCTACAGATTTAAATAAAAACTGAGAATAAAATAGCTGTTGGGCTGCCATATACAGAACCGAGCAGAGGAATATTGGGAGTAGTAAGTACCCGATTAGTTATTATTATACTATTATAAACAGCTGAAGTGCTAGTACTTCGTAAGCCCGCTTATGAGTACATTTAGAATACCCCTAGGGAGATCAGATATTAGATGTTAATCACTATAAATAAATAAATAAAATATAGATGGAGGGGGTTGTTTAAATTTCTATAATTCAGGCTAAACCCTTCTTCTAGTTAAGTATAGGAGATCTTTAAAGGCTACTCATTCCTATAGAGGGTAGCTGGTTGATCTAGGTGTACAGCTAGACGCTACTCGTTAGGTTTGAGCTCTAGGGGCGGGGAGCGCATGTGGATCACTAGGATCGAAAAAAAAAGATAATATAATCATTAGAAGGGAGTTCATCTTATTATTTATTGAAAGCCTTAGTAGTGTCTTCCTGTTTGATCCTTTTTATAGGATTAATATAATACCTTAATAAATAATAAGATCGGAATAGTTTTAATTACTATATAACAATAATAATTATTTCAAACTATTGGATTCTAATAATCGGTTTTTATATTATATTATCCCTTCTGCTTTTTGTATATATCGATAGTTTTAGGTGCTCAACTAATAAATATTATATATTGATTATCTGAAAACGGAATATAAAGCAAAGTTTTGTTTGTTTAAATACAATCTCGCCTAATAATAGGCTGGCTTTAACTAGAAGGATTATAATCGGTATTGTTTAGTAAACTAGGAGTACTCTATATATAACCAAATTAATTACTATATTAATATATTGATAATAGCTTTTAATACTAATATTTGTAGAAGGGCCGGTCCAGCCGAATCTCATTTTATATTAATTATTATATTATACTTCTATTTTATAAAGAGTTATAAGGAGTATATAAATAGTAATAGCTTTTTGTAGATAGAATACTAGTGGGCTATATATTATTCATACTATTAATTTAATATATAAGACTACTTTTATAGCTTTAATAAATCGAATCTTTATATATTAAAGAAAAGATAGATATTAGTTGAAAAAGATATTAAGTTATTTTAAAGTGGATTAAGTATTAAAGTTTGTAGCTATTAGTATTAATGAGATAATAAGGTTTTTGTAGATAATTAATAATAGATTGGTAATATTATCTTGTTTAGTTATATATAGGAGTTTGAATTTCTTTGAAGTAAAGAATATCTTATTCTTGTTGTTCTATTGAATAATTTGTTGTATTTTTCTTTAGAGAATTTTAGTATTTATTGATAGATTCTTGGATATATAATATATTACTATATTGTTAATATAATTAAAATGATGCTTAGTATTTTGATTAAAAAGCTTAATGAGATATAGTATATATAGAATTGGCGCCTGTGGCACACTACAGGGCTCCCCACTATCCCCTATTCTCTATTCTCTATATCTAACTAAGCTACTGAATCAGGATATCAAATACCGGTTTGGATATATTGATGATATAGCTATATACTATTCCTCAAGGGATCTTTCAATTAATACTAGATCTTTCCAACAACAAATCCAACAGATTATTCGATAGAATATAAATAATAAAGTCTTCTTTGTATCAAAGAAATTCGAACTCTTTTATTTGACTAGAAGATATAATACAATTAACCTATTATTAATAATCAGCTAGGATCTAATAATCTCCCCAATACCAATACTTATAAATACTAAAATACAATTTATACTTAGATAACTAGATATTCTCTTCGATTAATAATTCTCCTTTTTATAATATATCAAGATGTATATAGCAAAAGTAATAAAAATAGTTTTATATATATAATTGATAGCTTATATTAAGTATAGCCCTATAGCCTTATACCTTCGAAAAGCAATATATCACGCTAAAAGGACGTCCCAATAGCTGTGAAGCTAATTGGGTTTATATAGGACTCATTCTTCCCGTGACACAATAATTATCTGTATACTTTCTATAACCCTATTTAAAACAGAAGTATAATACAGAGAAATACTAAATCCTAATCAGAATAAACTATCAACAAACACTAGGATCAAGAGCTATATCCAATAAATCACTAGAGTAATTAATACAATAACAAAAGAGGCTTTCCCAATCTACCAAACTACTCTAATTACAATACTAATAGCTAAAACTAGCTTTCTATTAGAATCTATTACTCTAGAGTAGACTAAATTATACTTTGCCTTCCGACTATAAACAATCGATTCATATTATTTTCTTATAGATCGCTTAAAACCTTTAATCTATATAAAAGGAAAAGGGGTGGGTATTCTGTGTAGACTACTTACAAAAGTCTAACGATTAGGATCGATTTTCCCAATTATCTAGCAACCGAAATTTCTGTGCCCTTATTTCTCGATAGGATATTAGATTAATCCAACTGAAAGAATAGATAAGGAAATTATAATTGAAGCTTTTAGAAAATAATTAGTAGTTCTCCCCTCTAACGATTATATAATCTTCTTCAACAGTTCAAAGCAGATTGTAAATAACAATCGATATATTAGGTATAGGTATATAATCTTTTAAAATAATAAATAGATTGTATCTAGTTATAATAGAATCTATAATAATTCTTACATTTTCGATATAAAAGCAATCAGAATATAGTAAGGATTAAAGTACTTTCTCAAAACATATCACGGCACTAACTATATATTCTATAGTTGTCTTTATACTTTAGGTATAGATTATTAATATACCCTATTTCTTATAAGTAGGGTTTTTCTCTTCTATAGCTCTTCTACTTTTATAGTATAATATAAGTTTTTACCTATACCCTAATAATTTATATTATTAATAAGAAAACTGTTGTAATTTCATTTAATTAATTCCATCAAAATTGTATATCGATTATATCAATTGTATTTATTATCAACCGACCGTATACCCTTACTGCTACTACTTAGGAACTCTATTTGGTTATTTTGATTTTAAAAGTATTCTAAATATAGTTGTATCTATATTAATACTTATATCTAATCTAATATTTGGTTTAGTTTTGTATTACTTTTTCTTGAACTATATTATCAATTCTATTGAAATCGATATTATTGATTTTATCAATTTATTTAATAATCTAATTATTGCTTATTTCGCTACTGTATAAATTGTGTTTTTATTAATTAAATCGATTATTAGTTTCTTATAATTCTAAGTTGTTATATTATAAATAGAGAATAGTTAATTTAAAAATACAAATAATATACTAAAGATTGTTATTTATAATACTTTTCAAGCTTTATCTCATCGAAGATATTTTATTATTTTTGAGAAATTTAATAGTAATAAACAGGATATTATGAAATGTTAAGATTAATATACTGTTTTTTATAGTATAATCAATTGTTATTTGATTATAGATTACGAAAATGAAACAGAATTCCAAAAGATTATAGTCCTTGTTAATCTACTCTTTGGTTCTATTTATATAAATAATCAAATCTATTTCGATATAATCACTGATAATTTATATGACTCCGATTTTTGGCCGATTGGATGGTGTATTATATCGAGTATCTGGTGGGAATTAAATAAGCAATATTAGATTCTTAATCTTTTCTATAAGGCTTTTATAGATTATAATAAATATAAGATAAAGAAAACCTTATTTAGTAATTTCATTATTGAATTTAAATAATTTGTTATAAAGTATAAGAAGACTACTGAATAATAAGTTTTCAATTTCAAATTTCAAATTTTCTAAGAATTGATTGATATCTTTATTAATTATTCTAATAAATCCTTTATTATTGATATTGATATATAGATTATTTGGTAGTAAGGAATCTATAATAATTTAGAAGAAAAAGTTTACCTAAATAATCAATATAAGAATCAAAATACTAATTTTAATTATAATTAATCGAAGCTCTACAATAAGAAACCGGCTGCTCCTATTATAATCCCTATATCAGATATCTCCAGCGATCTGATATAATTAGATATTAATCATTAAAACTAGTACTCTTTGATTTGTTATATTCGGAACTAATATATTGAACTCAGTTTCTGTTTTTATTATAAAAAGCTTAGTTATATCAAAAGTAATTGTAAAAAGAAATAGATTAATAATATAAAATATAATACTAATTCAAGCTTTAGATATATTCCAAGTGTTAATTGTTTTCTTATTGCAAACTAGTATCAGAATCCTAGACTCTATTATAATCTAACTGGTTCTTTTTATTCGAATATACTCCAATCTGCTAATTGTTTTTCTATTCTTCAAATATTATTATATTATACCTCCCCAATTCTATCTAGATATATTTAAAAAATTGAATTAGAAAGATTTATTAAGGGATCTGTTTATTTGGAAAAGAATAAAAGCTCAATTCCCTAGCTGAATATATTAAAAGATTAATTTCGATTTATAGTTGTGAATCGAGATCCTTTATGGAAAATTTATCTTTATGGATTAGAAGATTTATTATATCTAGGGATCCTTTATATTTAATATAATCATTTTGTTTATTGGATTAATAAATAATGGGGCTATAGGGTATAGTTTTATTAATAGGAAATTTATTTCTAAATTTTATATTTCTATATACTTTCTCCTTTATACTTATTATCTACTCCTTATTAATAAAAAAACCTTTAATATTTTATTCTAATATATATTATTAGATATATAAATCAATAATTATAAAAAATTAGGTTTATTTTATATAACTACTTTTTCGAATATAGATTTTATAATTCTTGGTCTTCTATAATTTTAGTACTATAATTTTATTATTGATTGGGTAGTGATGATTTTTAAATTTATATTCGAATATTGCTCTAGATATTATTGTCTTATTAACTTTATTGTAATTATTATTCCCAATTCTATATTAGTTTTAGTTAATATTATATTGAAATTAGATCTATGTTTATATAATAGAAGATTAATATTGAAGTTTTATTAAGTTTTGATAATAAAAGTTATTGATAAGAACTTTGAGAATATTTCATTATTATTTCAAAATTCTTTAATCCTTTTTGAATTTATTAATTCAATCCTAATAGTAATCGAAGAAACTATTATAGAAAGCTCTAAAGCTATAATATATATATAACTATTCAAATCCAATTACTATTATATTTTCTAAGTTTTTAATATTATAAATATTTATATTAGAATGATCCCAAATCGGCCGATTCTGAAACCAACCTTAATATGGATTGTTACTGGTTTTAGATTATATAAGAGATTATTATAGAATAAAAACATTCTGTTTCTATTGAGTATATTAGTATTATTGAGCCTTTTAGATAAACTGATTGATATATTACAAAATATTTGATAGGAGATGAATAATATAAAATTCCTTATAGTTAATAGTTTTGTTTAGTTTTATAAAGGTTAGAAAGTTTATATTATAAAAATATTTTGGAATGAATTAGATAAAGTTTGTAAACTATATTAAATAATAACTAATAATTCTATCCAATTATATTGTGATATTATAGAAAATGATATCGAGAAGTTTATAGAAAAGATTAATCGATTTATATTTTCTATAACAAAGATTCAAAATAAACTATTGCTTTAGCTTTATAATTTGTATATTAGTTTTCTATTTTCTTTTATAAACAAACTCTTATTATAATATTCTTAGACTTATAAGATTGAATTTATATTAAACAAAGAATCCCTATATCAAAAAGGTTATTCAATATTCCTAACCGAATTTCAAATTGTTTATAAATAGCTCAATAATAATCTAAATAAAGAATTCATTTATAAATCCTATTTCTAATTAACTGTTTTATTCTTTCTTATTATAAAGCCTGGAGGGGGTATTCGAATTTATTAAGATTATTATAGATTAAATAATATTACTATTAAAAACTGATATTCTTTACTACTAATTAAGGAAACCTTTGATATTTTATATTATATTAAAATTTATATAAAACTAAATATTATTACTATATTTAATAAGCTATGAATTATAAAAGACTATAAATAGAAGATTACTTTTACGATTTGTTTTAGTTTATTTGAGTCTTTAGTAATGTTTTTCGGCTTTTATAATATGTCTACCTTGTTTTAGAATTATATCAATTATGTTTTTTTTGATCTTTTGGATAAGAATTATATAGTATATTTAAATAATATCCTAATTTACTTTGAGAATATTATAGACTATTGGAAGTAGGTCTATGAAGTTGTTTAGAGACTTATTAATACTAGATTATAAATTGATTTTGATAAATGTAAGTTCGAAATAAAAAGAACGAAATACTTTGGCCTAATTATTATCCTAGATAGTATCGAAATGGATTCTGATAAAGTTAAAACTATCTTTGAATAGAAATTATTAACTAAGCTTAAAAACCTCTAATACTTTTTGGGGTTTGTTAACTTTTATTGATATTTCATTTATAATTTTTCTAAGATTATAGAACTATTGAATTGTTTGCTAAGGAAAGAGAATATATGGAATTGGATTAATGATTAGAAAAATGCTTTCAAAATATTAAAACAAATCTTCGCCTTTGCTCTAGTTCTTGTAATATTTGATTATCATTGCTGTATAGTTATCGAAACAAATGTTTTGGATTGGGTTATAGATAGTATCCTCTTATAATATAATAATAAGAATTAACTATACTTAGTTGTATACTTCTCTTTGAAATATAGTATTATTGAATATAATTACAAAATCTATAATAAAGAATTACTAGTTATTATCAAATCATTAGAAGAATAAAAACCTGAGCTATATAGAATATAAGAGTTATTTAAGATTATTATGGATTATAAAAATCTAGAATATTTTATATCAACAAAAATGTTGAATTAAAGGTAAACTAGATAGGCTGAATTCCTATCTGGTTTCAACTTTTGTATTATATACTGATCTAGTTATAAAATAGTTTGCTTTGATATATTGAATTGAAAAGCAAAAGATCGCTCTATATATATAGATCCTAATAATAATCGGATCAAGAATTAGTTATAAATATTTTTTTTAAAAAAAAGTATTCGATATTACTATATTTGAGGATCTTATTTGATAAATAAATAATGATATTGATCTTATTATAGTTTCTATAAATATAATCATTTTTAATATTGAAAAACCAATCGATAATCTTATTAATAAAATATATAAATTATTCGAATTGATTATTGTTATATACAAAACATTTTAGAATCTAACTATTTACTATTAATTATTATTAATTCAAAAGAATCTCCGAATTGCTTTATAAGATTATACACTAGTTAATAATAAAATCTTCTATTGTAATTGACTTTTTATTCTTTCCTTTACTAAGCTTTATATATAGATTATATACTGAATATACTTTATCAGACCTATCGAATATCCCAGCCGAATTAAAACTATTGATCTAGTCTTCTATATCTATTGATAATTCAATATATCGAAGGAAATCGAAACTTTTATATAAACTTGTCAACTCTACTTCCAAACCAAAGCCTCCCGTTTTATTGTAGTCGGATTTCTAAAACTTCTACTAATATTATTTTGTTTTTGGTCCGATATCTCTATTGACTATATTATATTATTACTAATTAGCGAATACTATAGAAAGAAGTATCAATATATTATTATAGTTGTTTACTGTCTAACAAAGATGTATTATTTTATACTAGTTGTAAAACTATCTGCAAAGAAGTTTACTAATCGGTTTGTTGAGAAAGTTTATTATCTATATAATATATCCGATAGAGGTTTATAATTTGTATTAGAATTCTGGAAATATCTATTCGAGTGTTTATCGATTACCCTAAAACAATTCTCCTTATTCTATTTGAAGTCCGATAGATAAATAGAGAGAATCAATATTATAATAGAACAATATCTTAAAGTTTTTATGAACTTCTATTAAAATAATTAGTATGATTGGTTTCTATTTGTAGAATTTGTGTTTAATAATACTATTTTAAAGACTATTAGTATATCCTTATTCTTTATTAATTACAGTTTTTATCTATATCTTGATATCGAATCCTCTTTATCTATTCCTTTGAATCTATTATATCAATATAAATATGAATTCCTAAAGACAAACGAGATTGTGAATCGATTTAATATAATCTTAACGAAATTGAAAGTTCTAGTTGTTTAATTAATCTAAAGATATAAATATTATACTAATAAGATCTATATTAATATTTTTTTTATATAAAAAGAATAATAAAGTATAGGTTAGTATTAAGAATATAAAGATTAATTGTTTAATAAAGAAAAGCGATAATAAATAGAATAGCCTTTATATAATTCTAAAAGTTTATAAACAAATTTGTTTATTTTAACTTTCTATTACTTTCAAGATTTTTCTAGTATTTTATAACTCATTATTCCAATCACTTTATTACTCATTCGGATTAACTGGTTAGAATATAATCAATAAAACTGAATCCTGTTAGAACCAAAACTATATCTTTGAAAGGGATAATAAAACAAATGAAGAAACCAAATAATAGGAATTCAATAAACTCCTTGATTGTTATAATAAGAATAGATTTCATTATCAAATCAAATAGAAATACTATCTAGTATTCTAGTAATCTATCGAAGACCTTTATAGCTAAGAAGATATAATCATTACTTTTCATTTAGCAAATCCAAATAAGCTGGATCTATTTGCTTAAATAGAATTCAAAAAACCTATCAATTCAAATCCTTTATTAATACTAATACTAAATATACTCCCGAAACAAAACTAAAGCAGATCTAAAAAGCTCTATCAATTAATTACTATTCCGAAAAAGGTTCATTTTAATCCAATAATAGAAATTAGAGTATTTTAATACTATTTTATTTTTCCTAGAAGTTATATATATTATAATTGTAGAACTGATTGCTTTAAGCGGGGGGTACTATCATAGTGTCAATTATATGTTCTGTAGTTGCTTTTATGCTTTAGATACGGACCATTAGTGTACCCTACTTCCTATAAGTAGGATCTCTCTCTTCTATAGCTTTTCTATTCTTATGGTACAGTATAAGTCTTTACCTGTACCCTGACAAAACGCTTAATAAACCAATAGATAATAGAATCTAGATGTATATTGATAGCACCTTAATTATATAGGGAATATAAGAAAATATATCAACCACCTCGCAATAGGCCTTCTATAAATGCTATAAAACAATGAGCCAATATAATATCAGAATTAAATAGTTCCTTAGTTATACAAGGATTATAGATAATAAGGAAATAGATCAATTAATTAATATAGATGTTTTCAATACAATAGATTATAAAATCATATATCTACCTACAATTAATAGAGTTCAGTCTATTTACTATAGGAAATATTATAATATAGAAACAGAATAGTAATTGAATATATTCACTACAGCTTCCTTTATATATAGAATATAGTAATCGAACTATTGTATAAAAAAGCCAAGAGAATTAGGGATCCCTAAAAGTATATTACATAGGCTCCTTACAATAAAAACTAGTCACAATAACTTCGCAACTTACCATATCCAGCTCAATCACTAATCCAATAAAATGGAATACTTATACAGTATACTAAAAGCCCCTCTCCACTTCTTCCAATACCTAATCAACAATCGAAAAAGAGCCGATTAGCTACTAGCTCCCCTATATATATACTTAAAGGAGTATACAATAATATACATCAAAAAGCTCCTATACAAACCAAACAATCTCACCAAATTGATTATATCCTCGAAGTTCTATATCTAAATCTATTCCAATTTTGAATAGAATAAATACTACTATATTACACCCAAGTGTATTCCTTTAATCCAAAGTTTAACCTCCTTTTTTCACCTTAACTTTCCTCCTTTCTATATATCTTCAATCCTAGTAATCCATATACACTCCCTACCCTCAAAGCTCAAACCTAACAAATAATATCTAACTATACACTTAGATCAACCAGCTACCTTCTATAAGAATAAATAGCCTTTAAAAATCTTCTATACTTAATTAAAAGAAGGACCTAACCCAAATTATAAAAGTTCAAACAATCCCCTCTATCTATAAGAGAAGGATCGTACCTATTAAAAAAAACAAATAATTTCTAATCTAAATAATAAATTGTTTTAAGCAGCTATAGCACTTGCGCTACATAAGGATTACCACTTCTTAGTATATCCGGATACCCTTAGGGAGGTTTAGAGTAGACATTAAATAAAATAAATAAAATAAATAAAATAAATAAAATAAATAAAATAAATAAAA
>JBBMOJ010000774.1:0-12463 GCA_038090695.1 Sclerotinia spermophila | reverse complement strand
CGAGAGATCTCTAGACACTTCCACGTGACCCTAGAGGCAGCTCCCGTAACAGTATCCGCACTGTAATATAAATTATAAGATTAATCTAAAGCCTTGGTGTTAGAACTTACGAAAATAGTATTGAAAGAATAATAGGATAGAAGGGTAACTAAAGATAGTAATAACTAAATAAATAAGTAGTAATTAAAAGATAGTTACCTATCTTTTGTTGATATCTATTCTATAATAGGTATAGAATATATAATAGTTATAGGTTAGTTAGTAAGTATAGTTTAGATAATAAGTATTAGTTATTTAATAAGTATAAGCTAATTAATAAGTATGGATTAGATAAGTAGTGGTTTTATTAGGGATCATAGAATAAATATTATATGATTAAAAGCCAATCGATTTATTGAATCAATCGATTTATCAACTAACTTCAGAGAATAAAGATCTATATAAGGGATAGGTTTCATTATAATATAAAGCTTTATATTTAAAATAATTATTAGTTTTATATTATAGTTATAAGAATTATAATTAATTATAACCTTATTGAATTCCTATTTGAAGTTTAATCTAAAACACCTCGAGAAATCTCTAAATACTTCTATATAACCCTAAAGGCAGTTCCCATAACAATACTAAGGTGTTCCCCTCAAATTTCTGAATTCGATTGATTTTATAACTTTTTATTAACTATAATGATTTTATAGCTTTTGAAGCTTTTAAAGCTTTCAATAGACCTCAATCAACTTAAAATAGGACTTTCCTTAAATAAAAGTCTATAATTTTAATAATTTCGTAGAATTTCGTAAACTTGTATACTGAGATATACCATTATAATACTTCGGTCTGATAAATTTCACTATATAAATTTTGAACTAGTGTAATGTTTTGATTAATTAAAGCTCCTACAAATAGAGAAAAGCATAACCGCATTTTAATATGTTTTACCATACTTACGCCTTTAACTATATATTATTACGATTTTTGAATATAATAAAATATCATACTAAAAGTATATATATATTTATAACTAATCAAATTATTAGAATAAATAAAAGTGGGATGAAATGAATAGCTTTTTTTAATAAATAATTAAAAAATTTATTATGAGTTTATAATTTAGATTTTGATAATTAAAGGTTATATGATTGTTATTATAAATAAAATTATCGAAATCAATTAATTAAATTCATTTTTAATTATATAATTATAATTTCAATCAATTCAATTAAAATAGGTTGATATATATTTGATTTGACTAATATTATATATTATATTTTTTTAATAAATATACTCAAATATTATAATATATTTTGCTCATCTCTATTCAAAATACTTATGTCACGGGTTCATACTAGCCTCACACTAGTGTGAGGCTTAGTCATCACTAGCCATATAGTCGATACGGTTTTAGAACCTTTCTCTTCTTTTCTTATAGAATATTATATATTATATTTAGATATATAACATTATATACTTTTGTTTTATAATAATATATTCTACCTTACCAAAACCCTATTGCTATTTCCTTTTAATAATCTGATTTGAAAACAATTTTCGTTTTCATTCTTATCTTCGTTTTCATTCTCGTTTTCATTTTCATTTTTATTCTTGTCTTCAAAATAATAGATATTCCAAGCTTATCCATTATAGATCAAATACTAATATATAACCAGATCTGTAAATCTATTTATATTATCTATAGCGAATAATAATATTTTATAAATGAATTATTAAAACTTATTGATATCGATTTTTATATATTTATTAATATTATATTAGAATACTATAATTATTTTGTCTATCTATTTAATATTATAAATAATACTTTAAGTATTCTTTATAAAATAAAAAACAATATTTTAGATGAATAAAGGACTTGTATCCTTTTTGATAAAACGAATATTTAGTATGGAAATAGGGTTTCTAATTTTATTAAAGAATTAATTCTATTGTATTTGATATAGAAAGAAAAAAGATATTCTATATAGCCTCTTTTATCAAAAAACATATATATCAAGAATACTTATAAGATATCAATAAAATTCTAGTAAATACTTCAATCTATAAAACTACTAAAGTATTCCTCAAAAAATTCGATACTCTTTATATAACAATTGATTCGGCATAAAAGACAGCTATATAATTCGATAAACTAAAGATAGAGAAATATATACCCTTTTCTACTTTCTATATCAATTTAGAATATTTAGGAAAACAATATTACAAATCTAATAGAGAAATAGTTTTAGTATTGAAACAAAAAGTCTTCAATAAATTGAAGCTATTTATCCGAGTAAATTTAAATCTATATATATTCAATAATATCAAAGGATAAACAAGAAAATTTAGTATTTGGAATTAAAATTATAAAGAAAACAATTATTATATTACTTTTACTAATATAACAATAAGAATTCTATATAATCAACCTTACTCCAACTCAACAATATCAATAGTTATCCTTCTATAATCTATTAGTAATTCAATAAATCTAGATATTATTAAAATATAATAAAAACGAAATTATAAGAAAGAATACCATCTTAGATTTTACCATTATTATAAGAAAGTAGGTTATTCTATATAGGAATATAAAATAAAAAAGATTATTGATATATAGAAAGAAATATATTATAATAAAGGATATATTGGAAACTAATTTAATTAAAGTAATTATAATAATAATTATTTAAACTAAAGCAATTATAATAATCTATATTACTTAAAACAAAACTTCTAAGAAAACCTTTATCAATATTATAAATTCAATATATTCTAGGGTTATATTGAAAACAAATCGATATTATTTTTTGAGAATATTTCAAATACTCCTTGAAATATTATAATATCCCCCTCTTCAATTAAAGCTTACGATTTCTAGGGAAATACTTCATTTCTATAATAAATTGTTTGTAAAGGTCAAATAGAAATAAGGAATAGATTAAATAAATAATAGATAGTAATAAACTATTATAGTTCAATTCTATAAATAGCAAATCTCTATTTATTTAAATCACTATATTCCTAGTATATAGTTCCCCTTTTAATATAACTAGTTTAATTGATAGTGGATACTCTAGCAAAACTTTTGTTAATTGTTTCTTTATTATTCAATATAATATTCATATAAAACCTTTATTATATTATTAATAACTCTAATTAGCTAATAGCAATATTGCTAATATTATTATCGAATACTTTATAATACTTATAGTAATAGGATTACATCAAAAAACCTAGATATTTTTTATTACAAAACTATCTTCTGATATTCCTATTATCTTTGGATTACTTTAGCTATAATATTACAACCTATATATAGATTAAACAAATATAACATTGTTATTCACCTCCCTATATTATATTATATAATACTATCCAAAAAACATATATAGATATTAAGCCCTAATTATCTAATCATTTCAATAACCTAATATTATTGCTATTATCTAGAAATGAAAATCCTCAAAAGAGGTTTGGGATATATTACTATTAATCAAAATATTCCTTCGAAATATTTATTAAGTAAATGATTATTACAAATCAATTATAAAAGATAATAACAAAGATACTAATAGTAACTATAAATCAATTAATTCTAAAAATATATTTATTAAACTATTTCTTATATCTAATACAGATTACTATTATATTATAGTTTATAATAGTAATATAGTTTTATAAATCTATATAATTCGAAATCAATTTATTTTATACCCAACACCTATTACCAAAATTACTAATTAAAAACGAAAGCAATCAAATCCAACGAAAGAATTATTACTACTATTAGTAATACCCCTATCAAAATAATTATTGAATCTCAATTTAAATATAAAAGATATCTGTTAGCTTTAAGCTTTAAGCTTTATATCTTTCTATAAATAGAATAATATTTGAGCTATAAAAGTAATTTGGGAAAAACTAAATCAAGCCGAAAAAGCCTAATATAAATTAGACTAAATATTCAAATACAATTTTAATCTTAATAAACAAAATTGTAAATATATTCTTTAAAGAAAAGGTATTATTATTAAAACTCTAATAATAATACTAATATATTTATATAACTTTGTTTAGGATTGTTATTAATAAAATTATTTAAATAAGATTACAGAAATTGATATAACAAAATTTCTTACTAGAAAACCGAATTTCAATAACAACAAAATATAAAACAAATTACTCTTCTAACTATAAAACAAGCTATTAGCCTTCTTATCTTGAAATATTGAAGTCTTATCTTTATAAAAAACCTGGAATTATAAGATTGAATTTATATTAAGCAAAGAACTATTATATTTCAAGAATAAATCATTTTCGCTTTTAGAATTTGAAGTAATTAGAAAATGGATAGATAAAAACCTATCCAAAGGATTTATTTGGGAATCGCATTCCTATAATATTATACTACTACTTTTAATAACAAAACCAAATAAAGGAGTTTGTATTTGTTAGAACTATTACAATTTAAATAATATCACTATCAAAAACTATTATCCTTTATTTATTATAATGAAAACACTCAATACTTTATATAATACAAAGGTATATTCCAAATTAAATATTATTACTATATTTAACAAATTCCGTATTACAAAAAGAGATGAATAGAAAATAGTATTTATTATACATTTCAGTTTATTCGAATTACTAATAATACTTTTTAGATTATATAATACACCAGCATCTTTTCAGTACTATATTAATTATATTTTATTTAATAAGCTCAACAAATATTATATAGTATATCTTGATAATATCCTTATTTATTCCAATAACTTATTTGAATATAGAAAACATATTTATATTATTGTTCAAAAACTAATAGATATAGACCTACAAATTGATATCAATAAGTACAAATTTGAAACAATCTCTATATAGTATCTTAATCTAATTATAACTACAAACAATATTAAAATAGATCCTAATAAAATCGAAACTATTATATTATAGGAATAATCTATTTCAATTAAAGATCTATAATTCTTTCTAGGATTCACTAATTTCTATTAATAATTTATTAAAGATTTCTCTAAAATCTATTATACCTTAAATAATTTATTATAAAAAGATAACTCTTAATCATAAAACAAAGAATATAATATTACTTTCAAAACCTTAAAAACCGCTTTTACTATTATACCAATATTAATCTACTTCAATTATAGAAAATATACTATTCTAGAAACCAATACTTCAGATTAGACCTCTAAAAGAGTACTCTCTCAATATAATGAAAACAATATCTTATAGCCAATAATATATTTTTCCTCCAAATATTCTATAACTAAATACAATTATAAAATATATAATAAAGAACTCCTTATTATAATCAAATTAATAAAAGAATAGTATTTTGAATTTCAAGGCTTCTAACAAGAATTCGAAATCCTTATAGATTATAAGAATTTAGAATATTTTATAATAATGAAAATATTGAATCAAAAACAAATTTGTTAATCCAAATTTCTATTCCAATATAACTTTCATATTATATATTGACCCAAAACAAAAGTAATATATCTAGATATATTGAATTATAAAAAAAAGAATAAACCAAACCTTTTAAACCTAAATAACAAATATTTAAAAAACAAAAAAAAAAAATTACTAACCACCAGATTCGATATCGATTTATATAATAAACTAAAAAAGGATATTATACTAATATCTACTAATCTAATAATCCTTATAAAAAACAAACCTATAAACCAATTAATCAACAATACCTATATAAAATCTAAAATAATATAATAATTTATAATAGCAATTCAAAACCCACAAATATAAAAATAACCAAAAGACCTTCAAAATATTATAAAAATAATAATACAAGATTATTATATAACTAATAATAAATTATATTTCCATAAAAAACTTTAGGTACTATTAAATAACAAATTGAAAATACAAATTATTTATAGAATATATTCCTTTAATCCAATTGGATATCCCAATTATACAAAAACTATTAATCTTATTTCTAGATCTTATTAATAATCAAATATATATTAAAAGATCAGGGTTTATATATAAGCATATAAACTATATACTTATACAAAATCCTTTAAATCAGCTCCATCAGGTTTTCTAAAACCCTTTCCAATTCCATTTCGAATATAGTCAGATATATCTATTGATTATATTACCCCCCTTTTAGAAAATAAATACTCTAAATCTATATATAAATATATCTTAATTATAGTTTATAAATCAACAAAAATACACTATTTTATAAATACAAAAATCTTAATTATAAAAGAATTAATCAATATTTTTATAAGCTGGATCTATACTTTATATAGCTTATCCAACAATATCATTTTGAATTACAGAATACAATTTATATTAGAATTTTGATTTCAATTATTTGAAAAACTAATAATCACTCTCAAATACTTTTTAATCTTTTATTTATAAACTAATAAACAGATCAAATATATTAATTTTATCTTTAAACAATATCTCTATATTTTTATCAATTTCTATTAAAACAATTAAATGAAAGAATTATTATTAATAAAATTCGTATTCAATAATACAATTTTAGAAATAATAGAATACTTATTATTCTTTATTAATTATAGCTTTAATCTATATATTAATATCGAGCCCAATAAACTATACTTATTAGAATTTATACTAATACAAAAATATCAATTTTTCAAAAGAAATAAGATTATAAATAGAATAGAGCAAATTATAAAACAATTCTAAGCTTTTACTAAACAAATCGTTTCTATATATAAGGAATATATAAATCATTATAAATCAAACTCCTTATATTACAATATAAAATAAAAGGTATTTATTAATACAAAGAATATAAAGATATCACAAAAAGCAAAGAAATTAAATAACAAATAGATTAATTTTTATAAGATTATAAAAGTATATCCTTATTTATACCTTATTCAACTACTTAAAAATATACAGATATTCCTAATATTCTATTATTCGCTTCTTATCCCTACAAACAAAAATATACATTTCCCAAATCAAATTGATATCAATAATTTAAAGTCCCTAATTATACAAAATAGAATCCTTAAAAAAGAGAATAGAAAGAATAAACTAATACAAAAATAAATATTTAAAGAAATACTAAATAACTATAACAAAAACGAATATCATTATTTAATAAAATAGAAATATTATATCCTAATCTAACAATTAATCTCTAATCTGAAAAACAACAAAAAGATTATACTTGAATACTATTATCTATATCCTAAAAAACCTAACTCTTTAAAATAAATATTAAATAATCCAAAAGCCGATTTGATATTTAAATCTACAATATACAAAATATCAAAACTAAGATACTCAATAAGATAAAAGAAAATACAATTTGAATAGAAAAAATACACTAATCTATATAATTTGCTTGGAATAAGCAAGTTTTGAAAAGGGAGGTACTATTATAGATTCATATTAGCTTTATACTAATATAAGGTTTAGTTATTACTAGCTATATAATCGATATAGTTTTAGAATCTTTTTCTTCCTTTCTTATAGAATATTATATATTATATTTAGATGTATACTATTATACACTCTTACCTTATAATAAAACCTTTATTATATTATTAATAACTCTGATTAATTGATAGCAATATTACTGATATTATTATCAAATACTTTACAATATCTATAGCAATAGGATTATATTAAAAAACCTAGATATTCTTTATTACAAAACTGTTTTTTGATATTTCTATCATTTTCGGATTATTTTAATTACAATACTATAATTTATATATAGATTGGATGAATATAATATTATTATTCATTTCCCTATATTATATAATACAATACTATCTAAAAAATATATATGAGTATTAAGCTTTGATTGTCTAATTATCTTAATAATTCGATACTATTACTACTATCTACAAACGAAAATCTCCAAAAGAGATTTGGGATATATTATTACTAATCAAAATATTCCTTCGAAATATTTATCAAGTAAATAATTATTACAAATCAATTATAGAAGAAAGTAATGAAGATATTAATATTGGTTATAAATCAACTAATTTTGAGGATATATTTATTGAATTATTTTTTATATTTAATAGAGATTACTATTATATTATAGTTTATAATAACAATATAGTTTTATAAGTTTATATGATTCGAAATCAATCTACTTTATATTTGGTATTTATTAATAATGTTATTAGTTAGAAATGAAAGTAATCAAATCCAATAAAAGAACTATTATTATTATTAATAATACTCTTATTAAAATAATTATCAAATCTCAATTCAAATATAAAAGATATCTATTAACTCCAAGTCTCAAGTTTTATATCTTTTTATAAGTAGAATAGTATTCGAGTTATAAGAATAATTTGAAAAGAATTAATTTAAATCGAAAAAGCCTAATACAAATTAAATTAAATATTCGAATACAACTTTGATCTTAATAAACAAAATTGTAAATATATTCTTCAAAAAAAAAAGCATTATTATTAAAGCCTTAACAATAATATTAATATATTTATATAACTTTATTCAAAATTATTATTAATAAGATTATTTAAATAAAATTATAGAAACTAATATAATAAAGTTTTTTATTAAAAAACCGAATCTCAATAACAACGAAATATAAAACAAATTATCTTTCTAACTATAAAACAAACTATTAGTTTTTTTATTTTGAAATACTAAAATCTTATCTCCACAAAGAACCTAGAATTATAAAATCGAATTTATATTAAGCAAAAAATTATTATATTTTAAGAATAAATCACTTTTGCTTTTGGAATTTAAAATAATTAGAAAATGAATAGATAAAAATTTATCTAAAGAATTCATTTGGAAATCGTATTTCTATAATATTATACTATTATTTTTAATAACAAAACCAAATAAAAGAGTTTATATCTATTAGAACTATTGCAATTTAAATAATATTATTATTAAGAATCATTATTCTTTATTTATTATAAAGAAAACATTCAATACTTTGTATAATACAAAAGTATATTCTAAATTGAATATTATTATTATATTTAATAAATTCTATATTGTAAAGGGGGATAAATAGAAAATAGTATTTATTATATGTTTCAATTTATTCGAATTATTAATAATACTTTTTGGATTATATAATATACTAATATCTTTTCAGTATTATATCAATCATATTCTATTCAATAAGCTTAATAAATATTGTATAGTATATCTCAATAATATCCTCATTTATTCTAATAACTTATTTGAATATAAAGAATATATTTATACTATTGTTTAAAAACTAGTAAATACAAATCTACAAATTGATATCAATAAGTACGAATTTGAAACGATCTCTATATAGTATCTTAGTCTAATTATAATTATAAATAGTATTAAAATAGATCCCAATAAAATCAAAACTATTATATTATAGGAACAATCTATTTCAATTAAAGATTTATAATGTTTTTTGGGATTCGTCAATTTCTATCAACGATTTATTAAAGATTTCTTTAAGATTTATTGTATCTTAAATGATCTATTATGAAAAGACAATCTTTGATTATAGAACAAAGAATATAATATTACTTTCAAAACTTTAAAAACTGCTTTTATTATTGTATTAGTGCTAGTCTATTTTGATTATAGAAAATATATTATCCTAGAAACCAATACTTTAGATTGGGCTTTCAAAGGAATACTCTTTTAATATAATAAAGATAATAACTTATAGCTAATAGTATATTTTTCCTTCAAATATTTTGTAGTTAAATATAATTATAAAATATATAATAAAGAGTTCCTTGCTATAATCAAATCAATAGAAAAATAGTATCCTAAACTTTAAGACTTTTAATAAAAGTTCGAAATCCTTATAAATTATAAGAATTTAGAATATTTTATAACAATGAAAATCTTAAATTAAAAACAAATTCACTAATCCAAGTTTCTATCCTAATACAACTTTCATATTATATATCAACCCAAAACAAAAATAATACACCCGGATATATTAAATCATAAGAAGAAGAATAGATCAAACCTTTTAAATCCAAACAACGAATATTTAAAAAACAAAAAAAGAATAATATTATTAATTACTAGATTCGATATCGATTTATATAATAAACTAAAAAGGGATATTACACTAACATCTACCAATCTAATAGTTCCTATAAAAAATAAATCTATAAACCAATTGATTAATAATACTTATATAAGATCTAAAATAATATAACAATTTATAATTACAATTCAAAACCTATAGATATAAAAATAGCTGAAAGATCTCTAAAGTATTATAAGAATAGTAATACAAGATTGTTATATAACTAGTAACAAATTATATTTTTACAAAAAGCTTTAGATACTATTAAACAATAAATTAAAAGTATAAATTATTTATAGAATATATTCCTTTGATTCAATTGGATATTCTGGTTGTATAAAAACTATCAATCTTATTTCTAGATTTTATTAATAATCAAATATATATTAAGAAATCAGGGTTTATATATAAGCATACGAATTATATACTTATACAAAATCCTTTAAATCAGTTTTACTAGGTTTTCTAAAGCCTCTTCCAGTTCCATTTCGAGTATAGTTAAATATATCTATTAATTATATTATTCCCTTCCTAGAAAGTAAATACTCTAAATTTATATATAAATATATTTTAGTTGTAGTTTATAGATTAACAAAAATATACTATTTCATTAATATAAGAATCTTAACTATAAAAAAGCTAATCAATATTTTTATAAGCTGGATCTATATTTTATATAACTTATTTAATAATATTATTTCGGATTATAGAATATAGTTTATATTAGGATTTTGATTTCAATTGTCTAAAAGATTAGTAATTATTTTCAGATATTCTTTAACCTTTCACCTACAAACTAATAAATAGACCGAATATATTAATTTTATTTTTAAACAATATCTTTATACTTTTATTAATTTCTATTAAAACAATTGAATAAAATAGTTATTATTAATAGAGTTTGTATTCAATAATACAATCTTAGAAACAATAGGATATTTATTATTCTTTATTAATTATAATTTCAATCTATATATTAATATCGAGCCCAACAAACCATACCTATCAAAGTTTACACTAATACAAAAATGTAAATTTTTCAAAGGAAATAAGATTACAAATAAAATAGAACGAATTATAAAACAACTCTAAGTTCTCACTAAATAGACTATCTTTATATATAAGGAGTATACAAATTATTATAAATTAGATTCCTTATATTATAATATAGAATAAAAGGTATTTATTAATATAAAGAATATAAAGATATTACAAAAAATAAAAAAACTAAATAACAAATGAATCAGCTTTTATAAGATTATAAAAGTATACTCTCGTTTATACTTTATTCAATTATTAGAAAATATATAGATATTCCCAATATTCCATTACTTACTTTTTATCCCTACAAATGAAAATATACATTTCCCAAATCAAATTGATATCAATAATTCAAAGTCCTTAACTATACAAAATAGAATCCTTGAAAAAGGGAATAAAAAGAATAAACCAATACAAAAATAAATATTTAAAGAAATATTAAATAATTATAATAAAAACAAAGATACTATACCCCAACCTAACAACCAGCCTCTAATCTAAAAAACAACGAAAAAATCATAACTAAATACTATTATTTATACTCTAAAAAACCTAACCCTCCAAAATAAATACTAAATAACTCGAAAGCCAATTTGATATTAAAACTTGTAATATACAAAGCATTAGAATTAAAATATTCAACAAAACAAAAAAAAATACAATTTGAATAGAAAAAATATATTAATCTATATAGTTTGCTTAGAATAAACAAATCTTAAAAGGGGAAATACTATTACAGATTTATATTATCCTTATATTAATATAAAGCTTAATTATCACTAGCTATATAGTCGATATAATTTTAGAACCTTTCTTTTCCTTCCTTATAGAATATTATATATTATACCTAGGTGCATACTATTACATACTCTTACCCCGTAATAACTTATTACTTTCAGTAGTATAGTACCTACTCTATAGATACTCCCTTGAGACTCTATAGAGTTCCTCTATAGGAACAAAATCAATTATATAACAAAATAAAGTTCCAAGTATCTTTTCGAGTATCTGTTCGATTTGAATATTGAATATATTTGAAAATATTATCTAATCTGGAATATTAAACTCATTTGATTATTAGATTCGAATCTTATTATTAAATTTATTATTATAAGATCTTACTTTGTACGAAGTACCGAATCTTTAAGAATTCGAGAATCGAGACTCTACAAGCGATAGACATGATTAGAAGAATGAAGGGGGGGAGGTAAAAATATAGCGAACCTACTATATATACTAAGTCAACCACCCTACTTTCGGGCCACCCCTCTTTTGGGCTACCCTTTACAACCAAAAATTACTTTTTCGACCTATTAATATCTCTATCAAAACACAATATAATTT